>JAZEWT010000008.1:6250084-6294636 GCA_036362905.1 Mordacia mordax | reverse complement strand
TTTCATCTCAACTTGTCTTATCCAATCATCGTGCAGGTTTCTGCTTGTGTCAGATGTTGCAGAGCTTCTGTTGCGGGAAGACACAGCGCGGTTTCACCACCGCCTATGACCCGAATAATGTGTGGTGGGAATCGAATGTCGCGTGCTTCCCGGTGTGGTCCGCTGTGTCCCCTCCTTGTTACCGTCTCTTCTTGGCAGCGACGTTCATTTCCACCGAAACCTCTCAGCAGCTGCAATAGTCTGCACGTAACACCAAGTGTGAAATGATCCGGTGATACATTGTTGGCAAAGCCTAGATGAAATATGTAAAATAAAAAGAAATATGGTAGCGCTGTGAGTGGACGCTACTGCTTGGGTTCGAGTCCCAGCTCTGGTACCTTTTTTCTGTGTGGAGTTTGCACGTTCTTTCCGTGCCCACGTGGGATTTCGTCGAGTACACCGGTTTACTTACACAGTCCAAATACATTGTGTCGAGGTTAATTCCCCCCCCCTCCACGCCCTTTGACTTGAGCTTGTAACTTGCTTACCCCTCCCCGCTGAACAACTGTTGAATAAAGAGCCACGTAGCTCAACGATTCCTCCCAGCTTAGATAAAACCTGACTGACTACCGTGCATTACTTAACAGTGACGGTAGTGGCTTCTGAAATAGTGTGTAGGGTTTCTTCAGGTTTGTTTTATGCTGTAAAACTCATGTTCATATGTCGTTGTTGTTGCTGACATGCCATTCTCTCCACAGCTCTGTGCAGCGCTTTGTGACACTCGGGTTAAAGGCGCTTGAGAAGAACAATTATTATTGTTATATCACATTGCTTGTCGCCTGGGGGTTAGAAATGGATTCGGGGACTGTGGATCGCAGTGTTGTCAGTCTATTGTCTGTTGTCATAGTTGAGCTGATTTTAATCGCTAAAGATATGTTTTTGGAATGATAAAATGCAGGTATGCTGCTACTTGGTGTTTCATAATAATGATTTACAGTCATTTGCCAATGCACTGCCTGGATAAAGAACGAGCACTACCTGGTACGGTCATGCAGGTTGTTTGACCATACTTCGGTCGCCTTTCAAGGCGACATGTGAAAGTGGGATTATTCAAAACCAGTTGATGTTCACTTGACTCTCAGTACCCACTTAAAACTGTGCACGGTCGTGGGGAGCCGGACAAGGGCCGTCTTAACTCATGGACACGCCGGGCAGTTGCCCGGGAGCCCCACGAGCTTCGGGGGCTCCGTGCTAATCTCTGTATGTTGTGACTTGCTGTCAATAAATAAATACTGGGTAGGTGCCCCAGTGCACTGCTTTGCCCCGTGGCCTATAATGATGTTAAGACGACCCTGGGACCGGAGCCTATCCTATTAGACACAGGACGCAGGATGTTACGCCAATACATTGCAGGGTACTTGTTTGGGTAAATGTACTCGGCACGCGAATTAACTTAAGCAGCAACCTGTCTTTGAACGGTGGGAGAAAACCGAAGTACCTGCGAGAAGCCACTCGAACACGGGGGGAGAGAACACGCAAACTCCACACAGGCAACCAAGCAGAAAATTTAACCGCAGGGCTTATTTGCTGCATGGCAGCAGCGCCACTCACTACACCACCGTGTTGACTTGCTTTTAACAAAGCGTGGTTGCAAAAGCTTTTGTAGGATAATTCCTATTGTACCATCACCGTAATACGTATAATCCCTTTTTAAATTTTACATATAGATGACTTCATTGCTGCTAAAGCTTTCATCGGTTCAGTTCGGTATCAGTACTCGCCTAATCCTGTCCAGGGTCGCGGGGGGCCAGAGCCCCTACCGGCAGCCACAGGGTGCAAGGTGGGGCTTTAACCCAGGATGTGACGCCAGGGCACTTCTTTGAACGATCTTCTGAGCAGGCCAATTATCCTGGGCAGCAGCGTATATTTGCAGCTTTTATCGAACCAACACTATTGTTCCGTGGACACTATAAAGACGATTTTAAAATACACGGCTGTCTGTGCAAATGATCCGATAAACGGTCTCTTCACAAAATACTGCTGTGTAGACTACATCAGAACAAGCAGCAATTTGTTTTGTGAAGCCCCCCACTCGTCCATAAACAGTGCAAACGTGAGTTTTTATTAGTCAGATTTTATTTAAGCTAAAAGTAACCATTGATCTATGTAGCTCTTTTTAACAGTTGTCCAGCGAGGAGGAGTGTGAAAGTTACAACATCTCAGGGCACCGGAAGCAGTTTAATCGGAGCGCTTAACTTAGTAGCATGTATTTAGATTGTGGGAGGAAATCGGAATACCTGACGACAACCCACCCGGACATGGGGAAAACGTGTCAACTGCACAGAGGTACTCAAGCCGGGAATCAAACCCAGGCTTCCTGTTGTGTGTGAAGCAGCAGAACATTGTTGTATCGCAAGAATCTCCCCATTTGCAGCATTGAAGCTCACTGGGTATTTTCTGCAGTAATAATAAATATCTACCGTGCCAGTTGGTAACGCAAGGGAAGCCTGGAGGCTTAACCTGATGAAGTACATTCTTTAACTCGTTTCATCCAAGGACAGTGCGTTGTGGGATTAGGTGCCATTTAACCAACAGACAGCTGAGTAAACTGCACATTGAACTGACCTAGCGCCCGAGTAAAACTTTTAACAAACACGAGATTAGTTCTGCATGTCGGCGCTTAGCTGATCTTCCGGATGCTCCGTAATCACGGTCATAGAGTTAGCCGATATGGTATTATTATATTGGAACATGTGGGAAAGGTGTTGCAGAGTGTTTCTAAAATTAATGGTCGTAATCAAAAAAAGCTTAACATTGAAATGCACTTTGTGGTTCGGCCCATGAAACAATGCAGATCGGTTCTGTTTTTGTATTGAAGGTACCGACTGTTATCTGTGAACTGCAGTAAATGTTAATGTGGGACTTTGCGAAATGGTTTTGGTTAATCAATGCACTGTCCTTTGGTGCTTTGATTGCAACTTTCGCAAAGTTTTTAGTGGAATTTGACAATTTGCAGAAAAGTGGCATCTGATTTGTACTTCACTTTTTTATGTATCGGTGTAAAAGGGGGTAAAAGCGTCAAGTGTTTTTTCTCTGGTGCTGTGCGAAATCAATTTCGATGTGCAAATGAAACCCATTTCTTTTTCTTTTTTACTTTTGAAATGCAGCAAGAAGGTCTCGGGTTCGAATCTCGGCTCGGGTACCTTTCTGTGTGGAGTTTGCATGCTCTCCCCGTGTCTGCGTGGGTTTTTGCCGGGCACTCCGGTTTCCTACTACAGTCCAAAAGCATGCTCCTGGGTAGGTTGATTGGCTCGCAGACTAAAATTGTCCCGCAATGCCCGGCGATGGACTGGCGTCCCATCGTTGGTGTATTCCTGCCTTACGCCCTATGTCTGCCGAGATAGGCTCACCGCGACTCAGTACAGGACTGAGCGGTTTCTGACAGTGAGAGGAGATGAGACTTTTGTAATGTATTGCGAACCGCATTAAATTATGTACAAACTCTGGACCAGTTATGCGTTAATTTGTCACTGTCAGTATCTTATCTTATGGTGAGAGTGTTAAAACCGATAGTGTGCGTCCATCGAATCAATGTTTCTGCCGGTGCAGCTGATGGATTGTGTAAAATTACTAATTTAGAGGAAAAGTGTGACTTTTTATTTACTTCGCTACATATAATCTCCACAGCCACACATACATTTGTGCGGTGGGTGAATGCCTCGTTTGCCACTGGAAAGTCATACATTCTAAGAGTAGTTAGGGATTGAGTCGGTCCTTTGTATATAACCAGGGTTGATCAAACGAGATCCTTTTTGTAGTAATAACAGCAGTGGCTGTCCTTTCGAAAGTCTTGATCCAACCATAGCATCGCATTTAAAATTAGGTATACTTCACTGGAGAGATCACAACTGATATATACGATTATGTTGTTGTGATACCTTACATGTCAACTGTACTGAGGGTGAGGAGCGGTGGCGCAGTGCACAGTACTTGTTCAAATGGAGCTGGGTTTATTCCCAGCCACCACTAATATTAGTGTTTAAATGATAATCTGAACGAGTCTTGGGTCACTTTACCAGCCCGCATTGACCATTATGGTCAAGTTTTGGTCAAACATTTCCATGACTAACGACACAGAGTATACTTTAGCCAGCAGCCTATTTACAAAGGGGTGACATTTGCTTTACTTTAATGATGTTGGTTTTCACGGCTCGATGCATGATTGCTTCGAAAAACTGCTCTTTCGGGATAGCCACGTCGATCGTCTCCACCTCCTTCGCGACGTTTCGCTTCCCACATTGGAGGCATCCTCAGACACTGTGTGTGTGTTGGTCACGTGTATGACTCCTACTTAACATAGTACCTACATATAAATAGGCGTCATACGTGACACACAGCGCCGAGATGACGCCTCCCATATGGGAGGCGAAACGTCGCGAAGGAGAGAGGTGGAGCGATCGACGCAGCTATCCCAAAAGAGCAGCTTTTCGCAGCAATCCTCTTGCTTTATCGTTTATTATTACTATTGGAATAGGATTAACCAAGGTTTTGACCACTCTTGCTTTTTAATTAGTTGTACATGAAGCGGCCGCTATTATTTTAGCGTGTCAGTGCCATTTCTCAGGCACTGAGACCTTTAGTCATGGGACATGTTTCAATGCATGGAGTCCAGTGTGTGCTAAGGATACGAGATGCAGGGAAATGATCTTGCTTAGCCCTGTGTATGAAGAGAGGGCTGAGCTTCAGACTTAGCATTAAGACGGTTATATTATATCAAGTACTTCTTGACAACTGCGTAGCCAAATTAGTAGATCGTACAAACACACCGTGGTCGTTAAATTAAGATGTTAGAACTTTATCTCTATAGAGCTTAAAGAAAAGCCACACAAGCACATGTTTGGAAGATGTTTTACCTCTCGCACGGCGTTATATATATATTTATTTAATTTCACAAATCGTGGCGCCACTAAAAATATGTTAAGCACTGCTCTCGTGGTGGGCTGCTGGCCGCTTGGAATTAGTAAGGGTTTGCAAGAATAGATTTCAGCCACCCATGATAACGTATTGTTTTAAAGCCTACAAACCTGGTTCCCTTCAAATTCCGTTTGAAGATGATGACTGCTGGGCGGCACGGTGGCCCAGTGGGTAGCGCTGTCGCCTCACGGCAAGAGGATCCCAGGTTCGAATCTTGGCTCGGGTGCCTTTCTGTGTGAAAATGTACCTGTTCTCCCCGTGTCCGCGTGTGTTTTCGCCGGCCACTCCGGTTTCCTTCCACAGTCCGAAAAACATGCAGCTGCACAGGTTAATTGACTTGCATGCTAAATTGCCCGCAGTGCCCGGGAAGGAATGGCGTCCCATCTTGGGTATGTCCCTGCCTTGCGCCCTGTGCCTGCCGGGATAGGCTCTGGCTCGCCGCAACCCTGCACAGGACTAAGCGCTTTCTGACAATAAGATGATGATTACTGCTGTTAAGTTTCATGAAGGCGGAGTGGGTGTCGTGGAGTTAATAATCCACGGGTCTGTGGGAACTGCATGCCCTTTCTCGCTTTATTAGAATCCCCTAAATCGCGCCTCGTGTCTAATGTCACACAATTGTTCATCTCTATGCTTGGGAGCCCCAGAGCGATTAATGACGTGCGCCTTTGAAGACCCGATCTTCGTGTGCTCTACAAAATGATGAGCAACCCGCGTGCATTCGATCACGTTTCTGGTGTGTTTGGGCCAATGTTTGTCGTGAATACTTCCAAATTTGCGTCTCTGAATGTGTTTACTTTGTTTCCTGCCGTGTACACTATTTTGTATGATCAACCGATCAAATAAACCAACTTTAGTTTTATATTGACAGTATAATAACAAGGATACCTTGCCAGCTTGTTTAAGGCTTAGTCACGCTCTCTTTAGTTCTCCTACAGTATCCTACCTCGATGTAGTACCATGGAACAAGGATTTTTTATCACTGACTTGTTTATAAGCTGTAGATTTTAAGCTGCATATTGCAGAATAATAATTTGGAATTGTTCATCTCGCCCCGGAGTGGATTTACTAACGACTATAATTTAGTATTTCGACAACTTTAAATCGGAACTTGAACCATACAACCTTAGGGTTTTTTTTTTACCACGTGAAGGTTGGCAGGGTGCCGCAATGGTCACACCTTGTGCCTAGCAGTAAGGTAGCCGGTCTTGATTCTGTGCGAAATTTGCATATTGTTACCCTACCCTGCACGGGTGTCCTACAAGTGCAGCAGTTTCCTGCCTTGGGCAAAATCTATAACAACACTGGTATTGGCCAAACATCCCATTGCTGAATAATTTCCTGTAAATTATTGCTTTGGGATTTCACACAGCAACATTTTCCTCTCCTGCACAAATTGTGCCAGAATTACACCTTTTTTTAGTTGAGCTACTCTCCTACACTTGCACGCCACATCAACTAAACTCGGCATCTGCGCGCCCTTAACTCACGGCCAGTCTTTGAGCCATTTACTAGAGGCAACTGGGCATGGTGAGCCAGTTCAATGCAGTGCTACGTGTTCTAATCAATGACCTATTCAGCTATAATGTCGCGTGATATATTAATATTGTGACTAAATGCTATGAAGGCATGCAATTATGATGCTTATAGAGTATAACAAAACGGACCCGATATATATATTTTTCATAGATAAGCGTTAAGGTGTTTATTTTTGCATCAAAAATACTATCCTGCATATCAGCCAGTGCATAACATGACTGTTCAAAAGAGCTACATAGCCGAGCAGTTCCTTCCAACTTAAAAGACTAACATGATTGTTGTCTTTTCTTTAAAGTATTTGTTATGGAAAATTAACCACAAGCTCTTAATCTTGCAACGAGCGTTATGGGTTATTGAACATTAGAATAATACTGTAAGCTTACAAAGACGTCATATTTTTTTTGTTCTTATTTATGTTAGTAAACCGAAATCTGATTGCTTGCCAAAGCTGTCCTTTCGGAATAGCCGTATCGAGCCTTGCTATTGTCTCCTTTGCGACGTTTCTCTCTAACGTGGGAGGTGAAATGTCGCGAATGAGAGGCGTGCCAAACACGTCTATCCCGAAAGAGCAGCTTTGGCAAGCAATCATCATCCATCGAGCTGTGAAGACATACCGCAGTTAAAATTTGAAATCTATTCATCATTTTAAATCTAAAATGCGAAGTGGGTACGAATATTAATCGTGTCTTATTTGCTGAGATCGAGGAGAGTGAGTGGTGGCAGTGGACACGGAGGGACTTTAATCCTCAGACTTTTGGAATGAGCCGGACTTACTCAAGCGGCTTCCGTAAGGCCACACAGCTGTGCTCTTATGTCACATTGCTTTAATATGATTCGCATTCCACACATTACTGCAGCTGAGCTATCTGTGTAAAGTATGCGAGCGAGCGTGGTGGGGTGGGGGTTTCACAAGCCTGTGAGCATACTTACGCTCTTTATCTTTTCTCATTTGTTCTTATTACTTGAGTCACGTCGCCTCAAGTTTCCCTTCACATCCACGGGGAGGGAAGGGGGGGCATCTTACACGGCAATATCGTATTGCTGGCGCCTATTGTTTACAAATTGCGCGTGAAGGTCGTTTGTGTACGCCAACGCTGCATGCGAGCGCGTTTCGGGTTCAGCATCTCGAGTTTCGTAACGAGGACTCCCAGGATCGCACGCTCGCAACCCAGCAACAACTGGACGTGGGATTCGACATTGGCCCAGCCCGGCGGGATCGTTGCGAGACGGCTCTCGTCCGTTGCCCGTGAGCTGCAAGAGCCCGGGTTCGATTCCCCGGCCCGTGAGCGTCTGCGTCTCGAGTGCACGGTTTGTTTTGGTGACGCGTGCACGCGTGTGTGCTCCAGAGTGGTGGTTTTTTTGGTTTGACAAGGAAGGTGAGCGCTTACAGTCCCGCGTCATTTGCCGAGACATGTTTAATCAAACATAACGGCCCTTGCAAGAATAAAAGCTCGGGGCTGCCACTGTTGTAAAGTTGAATGATTGCAATTCCACAGAGTTTACTGTGTTGAGGAAAATTGTAGAATGTCGTTGTGTTGCATACACTATTATAAACTGTTGTAATTTACCCTTCAAGCAGATTGGAAATGTAAGCATTCTTTCAGAAAATGCTGAATGGGAAAAATGTATTGTAGTTCCGATGTAAGTGTTCACGGTTTGGAGCATGATGATTGCTTCCAAAAGCATGTGTTTCGGGATAGCCGTGCCGATCTCTCCTACTCTCTCACGACGTTTCGCCTCCCACATTGGAGGCATCCTCAGGCGTTATGTTTGTGAGCCATGTGTGTAACTGCTATTGATGTCAAGTAATTCTCTCCTATGTCTCTCTCGTTCCTCGTCACTCCTTTCCAGAGTTCCATTACCTTGATCGTATATTAGAATTCTGATTAATAATCCAGTCCCACCCCTGATTTACCAACTCATTTGAGTTTGTATTTCATGAATGCCTGCCGAGTTATTTCATTGTCCCTGGAAGTTAGTGACGCTTTGAGAAGCAATCATCGTATTATAGCACATGCAGAGCTCTTAGCCATGATTCCTATAATGGATCAAGTCAAGGAATGCCCACTATTCCTCCGTATGGCTGGATTGATTGTTTTAATCTTGTGCGGTTGACACAATTTGAAGAAGGGAAATTAATGCTTCAGCTATTGCAATGCCAGTTTTTTTTATATTTATCCAGCCTTCCCTTGGCGTTCTATCCCAAGTGAGCGTTTAAGCAGAGCTCATCGCGTTACTAAGTGGAATCTGTTACGCAATCGCCCCGTTGCCTTATTGATGGAGAATTGTTTTCTTTGGCCGAGGTTTGTTGGTCGCTTTCAGCCTGAGCGCAGGATGAAGGTCACGGTGGCATTTCTCAATGATGTTTGTGGCGAGTGGTGCCTAAGCTGGCGTCAACTCCTGTGCGCGCTGCTGAGCGGAGTGAGTGCTGGGTACAACAGTGACTTCCTTCATGTGCACATGACTCCCTCCCGTGAGAGCTGTCTCAGAGGGAAAACAAAAACATTTTTAAACCTCCTTGTCGCATTATCGTGTTGAGAGCCTGCCACTTAAGCTTGCAAGTGCTGTTGAGGTCTTGCCATATTTTTGTGTCTTAATCGTCAGCATGACTCGCACTGTATTACGTCATCTGATTATCGGTGTAAACTTTGGACAGAGGCTGTATTTGCAGGTGCTTATTGGTATTGTGTACAGTCGTTATAGGGTTAGTGGATTGATAAGCAAAATCATGAATGTGAACACAATCTCAACATATTAACCGCAAAATAACTATGAGTGCCATGGAGACAGTCACAAATATCCCAGTAATCATACAATTTAGTCTACACACACACGCTTTTCTGTAGGTTAGTACATCGGGGCAGACTAATGCACAACAGCTGAGAAGGGTGTGTGTATTTATATTACGCATACGTGTGTACTTATTGCTAATAATAATGCAAATTGTAACGCGATTAAATTCCATGAATACGCCGAGTGACACGCGTAAACGTGCAAACTGCAGTACTGTGTAAGTCACTGCGGTACATTTGCTCCTTGTTTGCAGTGAAAGGTAACGATACCACCTTGCTATTGCTTACGTGCTCACTCCACTGCTAGATTGTACTCTAGGGTGGCATGGTGACAGTGAATGAATGGCGCTTTTGCCTCGCAGCAAGAAAGTTCGAGGCTTGGGTGCTTTTCTGTTTTTGCGGGATACTGCGGTTTCTTCCCACAGTTCGAAAACATTCTGCCTAGATTAATTGTCCTGACTGAATGCCCCCCCCACCCCCCGTTGCCCTGAAGTGTTATAACTTTTTTGTTACACCTCCCCATTGGACAACTATGAAAAATAACTACATAAGCGCAAACCGTTCTTCCTACCTTAAATCAAAATTGACGACAAGAGGGTGTTTCGTTTACCCATCCGCATTGACCAGAGAGATGAGATCAGGGTTTCTTAACCCTTTGTATCGCAAGGTCCACTTGTTTATAGTCTCTGGTGGTTGTTATTGACCCACTGAAGAGTTACTACCCACCAGTTGAGAATGGCGGTATTAGATGTTGTGGAGGTACCCACACTTCATCCTATCACACATGACCTTTAGATCGACTGTAACGTCCTCGTTTGTACCTTAGCAGGGTTTGACGGTACGAATGTGCCTACGTCTCCTTAACCAGGGTTGGAGTTAAACAATCGGAAATGGCCCCTTCCTGTGCAAGCTTGTTTCATGGCATTAGAGCAGCCACTGGCAATTATACAAGCACAGTGCATTATTAAACAAATAAGGATTGTGTGTAAAGAAAATCTGTCTCTGAGGATTGTTTTCCGGAAATAGAGAGGGTCTGCCATACCCAATGTCTCAAATTCATACTAGGGTACAGTACTTCTGAGTCACTGCCTTCAGGGGTGGGATGGTGAATGCTTTCCTGATGAGTCTCGTTATGAGATAGTCTTGGCGTTGGAGGAAGTGCGTACGTGTGCCAAAAACCTTTAAAAGCACCAATTACTTACGTTCGTTTTTGTTGTGCTGTACTTGATGTCAACAGAGTTTTGTTAAAAGCCCCGAAGGCCCTTTAAGTCGAAACTGTCACTGCAAATGAATGGGCGGTTCTGGCTTTTACCAATAGCCAGTAGTTGACTTATTTGGGGGTTTTTTTGGATTTGTACATGATTTTCACTATACATATGTGCCGACAACAGTGTATTTTGTCTGGCTTTATATCCTTGTTTGTTGTGTTCAGGTGGCAAACGTTTAATCTAGGTGGAATTTCTATTGTAACCTGTGTTATTGTCATTGCACCCTTGTGCACTTTTAAGTGTGGTACCATGTGCATTATCCAAGTCACTGCCCTGCCTCCGGAAAATTAGAATGGCTCTGTACTCTGCTCGCTGTCGTAAAGTGTACTGCGGTCCAACAGCAGTGTGCCGACTTTTGATTATTGAAAGCCAAAAACTATTTTAAGTTTATAAGAGGCACTTTAGCTCTCATGGCCAAGCAACCCCTGGGAATGGCCCTACCTTTCACCCTGTGTCTGCCAGTGTGGGCTCTAACTCCCCGTGGCGCACTGAGGATTAAGGACACTTTACAAACGGCAAGGCGTGTGCATTATGTGATCAGAGGGAGTACAACGATGGTTTATTTGTGATGCTGAAATGGGGGGGGGGGGAAGAACGTTTGCGAGAAGGAGGTTATTTACTGAATACTTGATTTCTGCGCCGACAGCGTACAGCAAATTGTGTGGGTCTTGGGGTGTGTAGTCGGTGCACCTGCGTTGAGAACCCACAGACTGGAGGGGACCACGCGCTAAGCTGTGGAGATGGGGTTGGGGAATATGGACAGGGGATGGCCCTTATTTCATTCTTTGTACCAGGGCTCCGTGCCAACCACACCTGCGGTCACTGAGAACAGAGGTTCTTTATTGTACTCTTGTTTACATTGCTGCCAGGCGTACAGATCATAGCAAGTCCAATGCTTACACCTGCATCATATTGTGTGGAAAATACAGGATCCTGTCATGTTGTGGACATTCGCATAAAAACGACCTCAAACACTTAACTTGTTTTTAAAACTGTTGCTGCGTTCGAATACGATCGTGACCTTCCACGAGCCACAGCTCTCTTCCGTCAGCTCAATACGGACCCCTTTTGATAGAAATTGTGTACCAGCTCTGCATTCGATGCGTGTGCAGACCCTGAACATGGCAACAATCGCGTGTGCGATATTTCTCAGCCAACGAAAAATCATCGAAAGACTATGACCGTCTTTTTAAAATTATTTTTTTAGTGCTTGTTATAAATACCGTTTAAGTAAGTCTGGTATATTGAAGCAGCGTGTTAATTAATTCAACTTTAAAGTAATATTAAGTTTCACTGTGCTTTGTACATTTGGAGTGGTCAAGGGCTGCTCTTACTGCCGCTGTATAGTCTTGCGTTACATGACGATTTTACAGTAATTCAGGTTGCTAATCCTGTACACTGCTACGCTCAACTGCAATTCAATACATTCCACGTCTTTGCACACTCAGTTTAATTCATACATTTCAAAATCGCAAAAGGTGAGCTCTATGAGATTGCAGAATGGCTATTAGGGTTCGCGAATATAAATGTAAGTCCTTTCGATGCATATTGCACTTGAATAGATGAAAACAGCCCGTGGTCATAAGCAGAGGAGAGTAAGTTACCTAAATCATTATCAATACTCACTTAATCCTGTACAGGGTCGTGGGGGGCTGGTACCTAACCCGGCAGACAGAGGGCACAAGGCAGGGCTATACCGAGGATGTAACGCCAGTACATCGCAAACGAGAATTCTCCAACATTATTCTGTGTTGTGCTTTGCACAGTTTTTGTGTCGAACCAGGGCCCACACCCGTCCTGAGTCCTCGCCTTGTAACATCCAGACCGTTCACGAGCATTTCGTCAAACAAGCCTGACTCCAACTGAGACACCACACCGCATATGAAATCTTGTCATGGGTTTACTTTTGTAGACCTGATGCATTTGAAATAATTCAGTTACAGAAGGCAGTACGGCTGCTATGTGTGTAAAATATACTATCGGTTTTTTTTTTGTCGTGGCACTGATAATAGGAAAGAAATGTATTTGCTTATTTGGTTCGTCGTCGTGCCGACTAAGCGTTGTTATAGTCTTTGCAGTATTATTTGGTGTGTGTAACCTATGCATACGTTGCAATTTTAGCAAGTCAAGCGTGTAATACCGTTTCTATAGTCCTGTGAAGCAGTGTCATTCACGGGCTTGTGCTTCAGTGGGTTGCTGTCGAGCTTTCGGTTGCCATTACATTCACGAATGGGCAAATATTCATCGCCATATAAAAAGTAAAGTGTAATGTTACTCTGGCCATGTGGGCTTTCATTTTATATCATCAAACGTCGAGTAGAGTGGAGCCTCAGCACAGTGGATTCTGTTCACGGCCGCAAATCTAGCGACCTGAGTTTGATTCCTGTCCACAACATACACGAGTGACCTCTGCATAAGCCCCTGATCCCTACCACCCCCTTCACAAGCGCGAACCAACCATCGTAGTGAGGTATGGGCAGGCATTCTCCATGACTTGCGTGTAACTAACAATCCATCAGTGCGTTGACAAGGGGCTGTGAAGATGTTGATTGAATGGGGCAGTTCTGCAGGCTTTCACTTTCTGAAAATTCGTTTCGAAGGTGGCCTCTGATGGTGATGAGGTTGAATCGGGAATTACTCTTGAGCTCCTCTTTCGAGAATCGCGTCCTCTGCTTTCCCACGGAAATCCCGGAAAAAGAAGCTCTTTCATGTTAACGCCAGCCGTGAAGGCCATCAAAGCATTGAGATTGAATTTCTGACTTTGACCAGAAGGCGGCGCTATATTGCCGGGCAGCGGAGTGAGTGATGTGTGTCTCACCACTGGCCTTGCTGGAAATATCATCACAGCTCAGCAATGCTTTTTCCCCCAGGATTATGACGGGGAGGAATTTTGGCAGAGAAGGTTTATCAGTGGCATGACATGGATGAATAGCCATGTCTGAATTGGCTTGGCGTCATTACAAGTAAAACAATGCATTAATGCATGGTTTGTCAACAGGAATGGACGCTCGTGTGTGATAATAATTACATGTATAGAGTGCGCTAGGCCTAATGTACAGTACCGTACAACTATGTTTTTGCCTAGTGGTAAAATTACACTTTCAAATAATTTCGGGGGGATTGATAGTTCTGCATTCGTAGCACTTTTTAAATCCCCTGGCAGATGAAGGCCCCCCAATTCGGTGTTGGACATTGCGGTTGTTTGGCCATACTTCACCACGCTAGTGATTGTGAGTTGGTGAAGGTGCTATCCAGACTTCGATCAGGTCTAATTTGCTACTGGTGTTAACCGTGATCAACTAATTAACACTTTGCTTGCTGGTTTCAAAGTGCATGAGAACTGCGTCTCTCACCTACCCCGCAAGGGGGAAAACCCAGTGTGATTCCGATGCCACTCGCGTTAGCCATGGCCCGGAATTGAACCTAGGTCACTGGGTTTGGTGAGCTGGCCACCGCACCACACCTTCCCTTCCCCCACCCAAATATATAAAATTGCAAGGCATTGTATTTTGTAATGTAATGCTCCTCCATTAAATAGCAGCAATTGACTTTACTTTCAACCGTTAACCCGAACAGCTTAAAGGTTGTGTATTGGCAGTGTTCATTCATGTTCGGTGCCTGGCTAATCCTAAGCTCAGTCTGTGTGGATGTCTTGGTCACACACAGGTAACCCTGAAATTAAAGGTCACGAATCCACCCATTACACAAATACCCATATGCACTTGCTACACAAATAACCATATGTACTCGCTACACAAATTGTTTGCTTCCTGGGTCAGATTTATGAGTGTCTGCCGCTGTCCTTCGAGGCTTTGTTATGGAGCAAGGGGCGGAGAGGTGAGGCGTCACAGCCAGGCCCTAATTACGCCTGTCTGTTAATCGCATTCTCTGCCTTCCTGTTTGCATGACGAAGCTGCCCCTCCTCCTTCCTTGGGGGCCTCTGCCCTCCAGTTGAGCTTGCAGTCACTTCAAAGACTTTCTATGCGGACCTGCATTTCCTCCATTGTTTTACGTTCTTTCGGAAGCCCGGACAGATGAAGCCTTCACTCTCTGGGAAACCTCACCGGATGCTTTCAACTCTCCCAGAATTTGATTTATAACAATGCCCATAAGCTGGCATGATCGGGTTGCTTGCCTTGTGTCTCGTACAGGTATTTACATGGTTATTGTGGGACATTTTTTTTTTGCATTTTTAAAGAACGGACTGTTGCAAACTTCCCATTATTCCCTTCAATACCTAGCGATTGGTACATTTAGCTATGCATTTGTTTTCACGTGCTTATACAATCGACAAAGCCGTATCAATATTGGTGATGAAAAATGCTTTGGAAAGAATGTTAATTCTTCAAGTGTCACTTTGGAAGTTGATTGTCGGCCAAGGCAGTTCACGTAAGAGGCTGGCACTAAAGTGCTCCCACTTCTAAGAAGGGAGAGAGGGGGGGGGTTACCATTTGGAGCTTTGGATTTCCATCCTTTTCACACTCCCCCATGCAATGTCTGCAGCATTCCGAAGTGGTGCCGGGCGTTGCGTTACGCGAGTCGGTCTTACGCCCTGCTCCGAATTCGATGGAGGTAATTGTGCACCCTCGGCCGTGACTTGTCTCCCGCCAGCACGCCCACACACCACCTATCAATCCTTGCTTGGCTGGGGTTCTGAGGCAGTGGCCTGGGCGATGGGAATGGGAGACGCGGGCGTGTGATTTTTTTGTTGTTGCTTGCTTTCAAATGCCGTGACAAACCTACGTCGGTATATAGTAGTCTTTGTTCCACGCTCCACAATTAATATGGGGCCGCGCGTTGAGTAGCGATGCAGCTCTGAAGCAAGAAAGTCCCCAGTTATATTCCCAGCTCTGGTACTTTTTTTGTGGTGGAGTTTGTACATTCTCTCCGTGTTTGCATAGGTTTTTGCAGGGTTCTCTGGTTTCCTCTCACAGTCCAAAGATATGCTGCCTAAGTTAATCGTCTGTTATATATGTATGAACAGATGCGTATGTGTATATTGATAATATGTTATATGTATTACATATGGAATTATTCAACACGAATATTAAATCCGTTTAGTTCAGTCTCTTTTCCCGATAAGCGCTTATTACACACGACGATGCGTATGTTAAATGATGACGATGGCCCGATTGATAATGTTTTTGAGCTGCGCCCTGGAAATATGTTTTAATTATTCCTCAAAGAGGAAACGCACTCACCGTGTTAAATAAATGCAAGATGGTTATCTACCCTGGCATAGCATCGTGTGCCAAGACTGAGCTGTGAAGCAGGCAGGCGACATCTGGATAGGGGGAAGGAAATGTGTCTCGGCAGAGGGAGGCTTATAGCCCACCGTGGGTAATCCCAATGGAGCTTAAAACTTAGCATTTCGGATTAAACCATTACAGCATTTTGCTAAACTTTTGTGGAGTCGGACGCTATTTGCGATTGTTTTAAACGGTTACTTGTGTCCTGTGAGAATGAAACGGTTTAAAGTTCGGTGCTTGTATTGAGACCTGTTTGGGTCGAATACCAAAAAGACGCAAAAGTCAAATTTACGCACAAATAAATCAAGCTCATTTTGCTTTGCTTCGTACGCGCATTGCACGATCCCGGATATACCTTCGGGTTTGTATTACCAGTACACAGAGTCTCCTTGCAGTGCAAAAGAAATAACCCTTTGCGTTGCTTTGTACGTATGGTTGGGCAGTAAAGGTTGTTTTTAATGGGTCTAAAGATTAGACAATGTTTTGTGGAGACGGGCACTAACATTGAACTGCCACCCATATGTTTTTGTCGTCTCTCTCCCCTTGCCCCAATTGAGAAGGTATCCTGTTTTCGATCTTGCTGCCCCAGGTGTTTGAGCGTCTGGCCCTGGGGGCAGACTTGTTGTTTTTGTTTGCCGTTCAAAAAGAGATTACACCAGTTTAAATGTTTGACAAAGCCAAGGCTTTTTAATCAATAACAATGGAAATAAATTACTTTGGAGCACTAGATTAGAAGAAACCTGCATTCCTTAGTGCATTCACGTTACAGATATTGTAGTTGGGACACTCACTGAAACCTGTTGGTCATTGTGTTTTGGATTTCAAGAAAGAAAATGCACTGCGCCAAATTTGTGAATGTTAGACGTTTCTGATAGCTTTTATCTGTCAAACGTGTGTGCATATTGACCCATGGTCCTGCAGTGTTTTCACTAAGAGGCCAGGGATTTGTTGATGAAATTACAAGGCTTAGAGCAGTGCTCATTCCCTACATACTCAGGATTCCTATCATTTGGCAATACTGTCACGGTAATTGCATCTCCAGAATGAAAAGTATTATGATTATAATGAGAATTGCTCCGAAGACCTGCCGTTTCGGGATAGCCTTGTCAAGCATTCCAACTCTTTCGCTCGACACTATTTCGAACATTGCTATCATGTTATACTTCCAGACAACATATAATGTGAAATAGCACAATAAGTATTTTAAAATAGCTATTAAATTTGCACTTTGCAAGGGGTTGTTTGAAGTAATTATGGCATGAAGATTTTTTTTAGTTAATCGATTTAATTTAGTGTAACTGATGGCACATGCTTCATAATTGTTAAAGAGTGTGAAGTTGCTATTGTTACCACACCATAGATGTGAGTGAACTGCAGTTATCTAACTTTTAAAGTCCTATATATTTATACTCATCGTACAAAACGATACATTAAAATTCTGATATGCAATAACAATTGCATAAAAAAACACCCCTGTGAAAAGTAACATTGTATCCTGTCATTAAAAAAAAACCTGTTTGCGCATACACTGCACCAAATGCCTATCGCAAATGCAAGTCGGCGCCACTGCCCAGCAATACACATGTGCGGCTCCACTCGGCCGCTTTTGCTGTCTGATGCCCAAACAACCCAATTATTGTGTGTGCGCTCTGCATGCAGTGTCCTGTCTGGGTGTATACAAGAAGAGCGGCCCTCCGGTGCCGCCCCGGCTGGGTCCCAAGCCCTTCGTGTCTGTGGGAACCCAGAGCAGCACGGAGTCCGCTCAGGACGTGTATCTGGAGCACATGCCGCAGCAGCAGGGGGAGGTGCCTGTACGAGACGGACTCCGCGAGCCCTGGGGGGGCCCGGAGACAGGGGCGGCGGCGGCGGCGGCGGTCGCGCAGAAGTCTTGGTCTCGCGTGAGTGACGCAAACTAATTTCCGTACGCGTGCCACCGCTGGATCACGGCCGAGGCAGGATCGAAGGCTGGATCGTGGCTTGGTTATTCTATGGTCTTGTACAAATGGGGCTGTTAGAGTGCTGCAGGGCTACAAGAAGAGCAGTGTAGCATTATCTATTGTGCTGTGCCTCCTATGAATTTGCTTTATCTTGATCTCAGAAACACACGAACCAACAGTAGATTGACCAGAGTGCTACATCCATCTCCATAGAGAATTTGCAAGCTTTCATTCACATGTCCCCGATGATACACTTGACTTTGAGGGAAACATTAGTTGTGCAGATTCATGTCACATATCATCTGTGCTAATGATAACACCACTGTATATGCTTCTTTCTTAACAAGCCATTTAACTTAAAGGATGTCTTGATTTGGTTGGGGGTATCATGAC
Source organism: Mordacia mordax (assembly GCA_036362905.1). Taxonomy (NCBI): domain Eukaryota; kingdom Metazoa; phylum Chordata; class Hyperoartia; order Petromyzontiformes; family Petromyzontidae; genus Mordacia; species Mordacia mordax. Next base: position 6,276,505 of record JAZEWT010000008.1, on the reverse strand, counting down.
TTATTTTATTTAAGTCCGTTTAATAAGCCACATGCATTGCATTTATGCCAAAACAATAACTGCGATTGACAATGTTAATGACCCTATGACGGAGCACAATCCGTGGTGAATTGAGAGGCCAACATTTAAAATGACACTGTGTGCTTATATCTGGATGAAAATAAAGTCCTAAACCAAAATCCTCATTGCTAAATCTCTTTGCAGCATATGTATGGGAATGCATAGTGTTCCTAGTCCATGATAGAACTGACACGATGTGCAAATGAATACTTCATCTCACCACATTGTCAGAAACTGCTTAGTCCTATACAGGGTTGTGGTGAGCCGGTGCCTATCCTGGCAGACAGGGCGCAAAGCAGGGATACACCCACGATGGGATGCCAGTCCATCACCGGGCACTGAGGGCAATTTAGTCTGCACGCCAATTAACCTATGCAGAGCATGTTTTTTGGTCTGTGGGAGGAAACCGGAGCGCCCGGCGAAAACCCACACGGACACAGGGAGAACACGCAAACTCCACACAGAAAGGCACCCGAGCCTAGATTCGAACCCGGGACCTTCATTGCTGCGAGGCGACAGCGCAACCCACTGGGCCACCATGCCACCCCAAATGAAAACTTATTTTTAGATATGTAAGCGTCGATGTATCACTTTTATCAAGACCACCCATTGTTGCTTTTCCCGTGAACTTCAGTCGTTGATGTCTCCATCCGTTTTGAGGAGCGATGTTTATCTCCATGCTATCTTCAGGCTTCACAACACTTGTTTCTCTTTTGATTTCCTCCCACTGCTTGACTTCGGGAGCTCCCACCTGTGGTGTTTTTTTTTTCCCCAAACTCTTTATCATTATCAGTACCCACTTAATCCTGTGCGGGCTTATGGAAAGCCGTAGCCCATTCTGGCAGGCACAAGGCAGGGCTATATCCAAGATCGGATGCCAGTCCATCGCAGGTCACCGGGAGGAAATTGTCAATAGGCCAATTATCCTCCACGGTAGTACGTTAGACGGTGGGAGGACACTGGAGTACGTGTCAAACCCCACCTAAAGCTTTGATGAGTGTTGCTTTGCCACTTGACGCTCTAGTTCTATGCCGAATAATTGGGATTATTAATCCTAAAACAAACCCATTCATACATAAACAATCACACCACACCGCAAATACGCATTCACATACACAAATAAGCACACCTACACCAATAATTGCACACGTACCTACCATGCACATACACACACAGTTATCCATATTTCTATGTAAGAATATAATGTGTTTTCACAAGATAGATGAATATCCCACGTATAGCCTTCAAAGACTGGGCAAATGTCACCACGAACCTAATGATGCTTTCAGCATTGCCAGCAACACGCCCGGTCCTCTTTATTTCCCTTATGCTGATCTTTAGACTTCACCAGGTTCTAATTTGAGGCTGAGTCGGCCTACGTTAGGCCCAGCATTTATTCTGAATAATCATCTCTAGCGTTGCTCATGAACGCGAATTGGACTCTGGTCCCTTGATTCGTAATACGGCGGACTCGCCACCGTCCCACCATTCCCCATACACGTACCTAAGTGCAAACACACACACGCACACATGCGTAGTACTGTACCGACACATTTATACACGATACATTATACATACTCTACCAGTGAGCATGCAGAAGATGCTAGCACATCCATAGGCAGTTACCCCATATAGACCACGTAGGCCTACTGATGATGCCTCGAACTTGAGAAGCGAAACGTCGTGAAGGAGATGGGGGGAGTGCTCCACGCATCTGTTCTGAAAAATCAACCTTGAATACGGTCTGCGTGGAAAAGTCCCAACGAATATGGGCGCCTTATTTTAACAATTCAATCTGCTCTTAATAATAATTATTACATTTGTAGAGCACTTTTCACCCGAGGGTCACTAAAGCGCTGCACAGAGTTACTCTTGCGAAGGGCGCAATATTCTCCACGATATCTCGGCAGCCCTACCCCATGCCGTGTGACCTGCTTATAAACTGACACCCATCCACCCCCACTTCCCCTTTGTCTCCCCCTGCCTCTTGCTCTCCTAGCTTAGCTTATGTTAGTTTTAGCATGTACAGTCGTGTATAATCCGGTTTCATTATTTTACAACCACACAAACACGCCAAGTAGCTTTTTTTTTTGCGGCTTGCGTGTTGGTATTAATCGTACATGAAAAGCGTTCTTCATAACAACAACAAAAAGAGAGATTCTGATGGTGGGGGTTTGTCAGTCAGAATCCATTTATTGATGATCATCTCATCTCATCTCATTATCTGAAACCGCTTAATCCTATATAGGGTCACGGTGAGCCGGAGCCTATCCCGGAAACACAGGGCGTAAGGCAGGAATACACCCGACGACGGGACGCCGGTCCATCGCCGGGCATTGCGGGACAATTTTAGTCTGCGAGCCAATCAACCTATCCAGGAGCATGCTTTTGGACTGTGGGGGGAAACCGGAGTACCCGGCGAAAACCCACGCGGACACGGGGAGAGCATGCAAACTCCACACAGAAAGGCACCCGAGCCGAGAGACTCGAACCCGGGACCTTCTTGCTGTGAGGCGTCAGCGCTAACCACTGCGCCACCGCGCCGCCCCATTATTGATGATCAGTATCTGCTTAATCCTGTACAGCGTCGCGGGGTAAGGACGGCGGAGCCTATCTCGGCCGATAGAGGGCTCAAGGTGGGGGAATACCCAGGTTGCGATGCCAGTACATCGCAGGGGCACACTTTCGGGTGCAATTTACTCAAGACCAATTAACCTAGGCAGCAGCGTGTCTTTGGATGGTGGATGGAATGGGGAGAGAACACAAACTCCACACAGAAAGGCATCTGAGCCCGGAATCAAACCCGGGTCCTTCTTGCTGTGGGATGACGGCGCTACTCACTGTGCCCACCGTGCCTCTCAATTCGAGTCCAATCGGCCTCTTTCCGAATTTCATTATTTAAGCTATACCACATCCATTACTCTGATTTCATTTTATTTCAGGGTGGAGCCTTGAAATAGATCCGTGTCCAAGCGCGATGCACATTATTTAATTGCAGGATTGTCAGAGGTGGCAGCTGCAATGTTTGTTGGCTAAGCGATTGTGACAAGGATAGAATCGAGACCAATGGCTGCGTGCATCTCGTCCGCGCAGACAAACTGCGTGACGATGACCACCTCCCTGGAGAGCGTGCGCGCTTCCCGCGACGGGCCCGCGGCGGCCGCGGCGGCGGCCACGGTCCCGGCGACGGGCCAGAGCTCTCCGACGCCGCGCCGCTCCGTGGACCGCCAAGCGTCGGGCTCGACCGACGGGCCCGAAAGCCTCTTCTCGGACGAGTCGGGAAAGTCGCTGGCGTCGCCGGGCGGCAAGAAGCGGCCGTCCGTGGCCGTGCAAGTGGACATTCCCGAGGCCGGGGCGGCAGTGGCGCTGTCGGATGCTGAGAGCGGGGAGAGCGGGCGCTACCACTCAATAGGCGTGCAGGTGGAGGATGAGCGCAGGTGAGAGGAAGGGATGGGGTGGGGGCACCTCTGTAGGATGGTCGCTGTTGGGACCCAGTTTCATTACTGGCGGAAATATGTTTAAAGGCTTAGTGCCATTTCCTGGAGTTGACTTTTAGGATTTAATTTATATTGATCTATTAATGAACAACCAGCTTTTTAGGTGATCTTAAGCACTCATTAATTCCCCCCACCCACCCCCAGCTCTTTTAAAGCTTACATCCTAGTCATTTTCCCACCAGAATGTCTTACATATTTGTGACATCTGAACACACTATTATCTCAGACGTAAATGTTACATGAATAAATGAATCCTTATTACTAGCAGAAGCCTTTTATCTCGCCAGCTCTTGAGCTTATTTAGTGGTAGCCTCTGTTTAGGAGCATTTGGTTAGTTTATTCTGAGGGCTGGTAATGTGTTTTGGGACTTGTAGCGACTTAAATGCTATCCCTGATTCTTTAATATTTTTTGGGGGGGACATGTAGCGACTTAAATGCTATCCCTGATTCTTTAATATTTTTTTTATTTACGTGTGTTACTTTTAAACGTTTATTCTGTAAGACTTTATCTGCCAAGCACACGCTTAATCTTCTTTGTGGCGGCGACAGCAATGCTTGGCTTGTCATTTTTTCCCTAACATTGGCTTACCTAGCCTTATTTGAGATGCACCACTTTGCACAAATCTCGAAGGGATTTGTATGCTGGAGTTTGTGAACTCTGCAAACTTTCCTTTTCCAGCGTGGGTACAAGAAAAATTATCGTGATAATGAGCTCATCAGAATATATTTTTCATTAATTAAACGCGTCAAATTGACATGTGCCAAAATGTGCATCTGACGTGGTTTTGATCTTTATCCGGCCATCAGCTGGTAGTGGAAAGTCCACATTCCTGTGTCGTGATTCAGTCTACACATCAGAAAACAACTGCTCAATTATCCGTAACATTGCACTCGTTTCATTGACCCCGCAGAGATTATGAGCCGAGTAAGCTGCCAGCCATCATTTGTTCTAAATGTTTATATTCATGTAGATGCCCACACAGTGGTTGATATTTCAAAAATGCGCATCTAAACATTGTGCAAATGTCAATGGAAATATTTGCTCAAAACAAAATTGCCAGCCTGAGCAGGTACCATTTAGAAGACATCTAGCAGTAGGTTGAGGAAAGGTATTGCATTATTGTAAGATAGGTTTGTGATTTTTTGTTTCCTTACTGAGTGTAGGTTGTCTTAGTCATATTATGCACTTAAAAAGAATACTTTGAGAAGGTGGTATTAAACACAATACCTCCCGTGAGTTTCTGAAGGCACGCTGCCTAGCTCTGAATGTTTTTTTTATACTTTCGTGTTCAGCTTGCAGAATAAGGTTAATGAAACACGAGATGGATGCATGCAGACCAGGAATACAGGTTAATCCTTCTGAAGAGTATTTGTTCTCCCCTACACAAAGGGTCCACGGCACCGTACAGTAGTGCTGTGTGGAAATCACTTTGCACTTTTTTTTTCTGTGGTACCGCCATTTCGTATGTATGGCCGTTGAATGCGTATTTTTGAGGGTATGCACCCTGTCTAGATGTGCAAGACATTTTTTTCCTTGCTGTGCAATGTGATATACAATTGGGGTGTGGGGAGCTGGTGGGGATTTTTGACAAACGGACATCTGGTAAGATACCTATGGTAACAGAGCCCTGGCCCGAGGGATGTGTTTAATTTTAGTTTGTAATCTGAATGTCTTGCAGACATAGACCTCCCTGGCATCTGGCCACCATTGAACAGGGCAATGAAGCATCCGTGATCTCGGTTAGTTTTTATGTTTAGTCAAACCTAGTGTGGGCCTACTTGCGGGCATAATTTAGCTTCCTGCACCAGCAACAAGTATCTCTTGACACTGAATGACATGCGTGGTGTTTTATTTTTTAATGTGCAAGCGGTCCCTGGGTTATGAACAGAGTTCCGTTCCCAAGTTCCATTCGTAAGTCGATTTTGTTTGCAAGACGGAGCATAAATCTGTACAGTATTTAATGTTTTACTGCATACGAACCAATAATTTCAGGCTTTGGACATCATTTGTACTGTTCTACTTATTTATGCTTTAGATAACTGAAGTCCGAGGACAACATTTAATGTACGGTTTATTTCATACGGTATAGCGAATATTAACACTATCTTATAGGCGCTGATTTGTAAGTAAAAGCGCTCGTAATATGGCTATTCGGCAATCATGGACTGCCTGTAAACACTTAATGTCACACTGTGCTGTGAGTTATTCTTACCATATTTTAAATGTAATATGCACAATGTTTGGCTCGTAAATGTGTCTTGGTATTGTTAAGTTTGGCAAATAATGCCATGTAGACTCTTAATCTGTCTGGAGAATACAGAGTAGAAACGTATATACCTCAAAGGCATTTTTTTTGCCATTTGTAAATAACTTTAATTATTATAAGATTTATTGCACAGTTAAAGCGCACAAATTGCATTTCCCTTAACGCTAGATTCCCAGTTTGATTGTAGCACTCACGACTTGTAATTGAAACCAATTTGCGTGGCACAAGGGTGTTTTGTGGGAGAGCTATAAAGGCAGGTTGTGGACTATTATTGGCAGGAATACATTTGTTTCTTCAATAGCTAGCCATCATCACAATATTGTCTTTATCTTACGTCACGAGAAAGGCTTGTTACTAAACGGAGCCGTCTATTCTATGCCACGACAGAGCCGGCCGCTACACGAGGTCGAACAGCGTGACGACGGCCGTGCAAGCGGACCTGGAGATGGAGGACCTTGCCCGCCTTTCGGTCTTCACGCCGGAGAAGGCGAACCGGTCCGCGTCGTCATCCTCCCGTGCGAGCCACTCGCGGTCGGGGACGCCCGTCGCGGGCCACTCGGCCTTTCAGCACGTGTCCACGCAACAGGGCCCGACGGAAAAGGCGAGCCAGACCCCGGCGGGCGGCGGCAAGCCGTCGCACAGGGAGGCCGGCGGCTGCGCCGGCGAACCGGGCGGCCGCGTACGGCGTAGCAGCTCGCAGCAGCACAGCCGGTCCATCCAGACGTTGGAGGACGGCGGCGGCGGCGGCGGCGGCGGCGTCGCCCGGGTGGCGAGCCCCGACGGCGGCCCTCCTCCCAACGGGGGTCGAGTGTCGCCGTGCGTGCGCGACGGCCGCTGGTTCATGCGGCTGTTGCAGAGCGAGACGGAGCGGCTGCAGGGCTGGTGCACCCAGATGGAGGCGGAGACTCAGGACAAGCGGCTCTCCGAGGAAGGTGAGGGCATCAGAGTTCTTTCTTTCACTTGCACCTTCTATTTGGTTTACTTTTCCACTCATAAAAACGTTTCCCTGAAGTGCCACCCGGGCAAAAGTAAATGTTTTTCTTTAAATCTTGGGTGGTATTCCAGTTAAGCGTAAGAACGTTGCATCCTGTGGTAGAAATTGGTCGTTTTTAAGCTGAAATACCAGAATATTCCCGTTTTCATGTACATTTGGTTAATCAGCACTAAGATGCATATTTGCAATCGCATTAGGAATGTCATGCTGCGTTTAGAACTTTTTCTTTCAAATAATGTTTGTTTAATCGCATAAATCTGGGGATATTGCTGTGATATAATTGTGGGGCATGCTGTTAATGGTCATACACTAAATAAATTATCAGGTTGTGCCTCGGCAGCATCTTTTGTAAACAGTTCAACTCAGCTTGAGTTAGAACATAAGATACATTGCATATGATTTATTTAATATAAACAACTGCATTTTGAAGAAACAATATTTCACAGTTAATATAAGTAAATTTGCATTGGAAGAGGTTTGCCCTTGAAAGAGATAATTAGATGTGTGTTGTGTATGCATGCCTCTCTAGTGCTGGGCAAAATCCGCAGTGCAGTCGGCAGCGCACAGCTTCTCATCTCCCGGAAGTTCAAGCAGTTCCACGGCCTCTGTCAGCAAAACTTGGTGAGTCTCTTATACGCTCTGACCCTGCACCGTATTCCGTAGACCGACGAGTCTCAGCGTTGCACGCGTATCACCTGTGCACCAGCTGATTCATCGGTGCTTTATTTGCCGTCAATGTGTCTGCCGGTAAAATTCTCGAAATTCTCTGGTTTTTCACATCAACTGTAACAGAAGCCCCAGGGGCTCTGTTCTCCTTAGACCACACCCTTATCTCACCACATTCAAAATAATGTCCCTGAGCTATTGAGAAGCTAATTTTTTAAATGCATTTCATTTACTGACATTATGCTCATTCCGTATTGGTTTGGCAAATCAATTAAGCACGTTGTGCCCGCTTTTTGTTATTAACCGTGAAATGGTATAGTAATCCAGGCTGTCACAAAGCCTTGCTAGTTTTTATCAAAACTGTTTCCCCAAAACAACTGCTACACTGAGACTAAGTAGTGTGACACAATAGAACACGCGGCGCAACATGTGTTCCAGGAAGAATTATTTCAGCTGGGGTTTAAATGAATGTTAAAATACAGCAGGCTGGAGCGCTTTACACAAATTTATCTGACAGTAAATATCAACGTGAAAGTGTTCCTCGAGTAGAAAGTTTTCAATCGTTGTGCAGAACTTTGCCGACCGATGTAGGTTTTCATGGCTCAGTCGATGAGAATTGCTTTCCAAAGCTGCTGTTTGACATCAACACATCACTTGCAAGGATGATGGACGATGCAATGGACGAGACTGGTGATGAAATAAGACAAGAGAAATCATGCCCAAGAAGATGGACCACCTGCCTTATGGAATAATAATAATAATTGCATTTATAGAGCGTTTTTCACCCGAGGGTCACAAGGCGCTGTACAGAGCTGCGGAGAGAACGGGCATATCAACAACAACATGAGAATGGATAATCATCAGCGGTAACATGAAGCCAATGCAAATTTGTGATTTGTTTGTAAATGCTGGAGTGCTGTAAACAATAGCATTTTGTTTATAAGCAGCAGCTGAGGAGAAACGAGGGGCGTGCTGCACGTATTTAATCATAATTGTTAAAGTACAATCCTCTGGAAATTCACTACTGGACGAAGGTTTTTGACCATACTTCACTAGGCTGGTGTTAGTCCAGGAGATGAATTGATGTGCAGGAGGTGGAAATGTGTTGTCATGTTGTCAGACTGTGAGGAGATTGCGACGGCATGGGGAATACTTAATCCAGCAGTGGATAAACAGTAATGAGACTTGCGTTTCAAAAAAGTTCTTTTGGGAAAGCCGTGTCGAGTACTCCCTCCCCGTCTCCGTGACGTTTTTCCTCCCACACTGGAGGCATCCTCAGGCCTTCCGAGAGGGGAACGTCATGAAGAAGCAAGAGGGGGAGCACTCGACACAGCTACCCCGAAAGCAGAGATTTGAAAGCCTATATTAGTACAGTAACTGATGATCTGTAAGCTTTGTGGACTCAATTGAAACAGTTGCTTGAAGGATATGGCTTGCTTTAATTCGGGCTTTGTGTGCTAGCACCATTACCTCTGCAATAGCTTTAATGACTTGTACTTTTATATGCAGGTGCGAATATGCTAATGCACTGTTGCAAATTTTAATTACTCGTGACCTATTCATTTCTTCAGCAGTGCCTATACTCTCATTTCTTTGTAATGCGTTTTTGTTATTTTAAAGTAGACTATGGAACGTCGCTTTATCTTAATGCAACAATCTCCGTTTAGATGTTTAATGTAAAACGATGTATTTTTATAATTAGCAAATGTATCCTTTTTGCATTTTGCCCTCCAGAGCTTAAGTGGCTAAGTAACATTTGTTTTAAACACACAAACTAGTCGCGTCCTTTTTCACAGTCAGTCACTTTGTATTCGCTCTTAGAAAACGCGTGCGTAAATGTCTGTCTCGTAAACAGCACGTTTACCGATTGGTATCGGCTGGGAAAATTTCCTTTTCTCTATGTAAACGTTTACTCGCTGCTTTTTCAAAAGCAGGTTTTGACGAGGGTTCAGTTTAATCCAGCCACTTCCTTTTCATTACAGTGACTCCCCATGTGCCTTGAGGTTTTTTTTTGTTTTGATGCCACCACATGTGAACCAGTGAATGGCTCGAACAAAAGTGGTTAAACCGGTTGATCAGCCGTTGTCGCGATCGCGTTTTTGAAAGCTTGACCAAGCTGGCCTCGAAGCAGTGAGTCAAGATGTCAAACATGTCTTCCGCTGCTGCGAGGCACTGACATTTTCCTTTGACATCTGAACTCTTGCTTGTCATTCCGCTTTGTCGTTCCGCTGATATGTACCTTTAATACATAACTGTTAAGCGGCGTGCATGAAATGAAGTGTGGTTGTTGATGAGATTGACCTTTGTATATTGCGATTCGGTGAAAGGACCGCACATGTGCATTTATGTGCACGTGGGCGTGTGTTGCTTGCCGTGAGTTGTGGGGAGCGGTGGCTCAGCGGTTAGCGCGCTGGGCCACAATGGTGATAATGATGATGTTGTTATTGATGATGGTGTTATTGATGGTGGTGATGATGATGATGGTGGTGGTGGTGGTGGTGGTGATGATGGTGTTATTGATGATGGTGTTATTGATGATGGTGTTATTGATGATGGTGTTATTGATGATGGTGTTATTAATGATGGTGTTATTAATGATGGTGTTATTAATGATAGTGTTGATGATGATGGTGGTGATGATGATGTGCGGAGCGGCGGCCCAGCGGTTAGCGCGCTGGGCTACAAACCCTGCGACTCGAGTTCGAATCCCGCTCACGGCCAACACCAGCGACGACTTTCTGAACTGGTTCTGGGCCTCGCCTAGGTCGACTCAGCCTCAAATGAGTACCTTCTACAGTGTGTAGACATTGCCACTAGGGAGACAAAGGCGGCTGGTCGTGGTGCAGTTCACCCACCCCCTCGTGTGCCGTGTCGACCTTCATAGGTGCTCGCTAACAGCACTTGACCCCACAGTCTGTTAAGACAATATAGAGGATTTTTGTCTTTGTTACTGGCAGTTAGTCTAGCGGTTGGCTAACTGCACATTGCACGATTAACCCACGACCTGGACTCGATTCCGCTCACGGTCAATACGAGCGACGATTCTCTGAACCAATCCTAGGCCTCCCCTCGGTCAACTTAGCTTAAAATAATTAAAGTGCCTTTTGTAGAGGGGCTGATTACTTTTCAAATGGTAATTTATAAATTAAAGTTGTGCATTAGTTTGCAAGGCATAGTTGTGTATAATTTCTACACTTTATTTACAAGGTCGGGAATTCATTAATTATGTTCAGTGTGCATTAAGTAAATGCCTTTTTAAATTAGAGGTGTACAGAATATTCACATCTGCTTTGAATTCTGAAAAAAATCAGTAATTATAGGGATTTGTGTTTTGCTGCATTCAAGCAAGAAAATAGATGTGAAGCCTTAGATTATGACCTCCACGTTGCCAACCATTCTTCAACACCGCTTGCTAACAGGCCATGGGGCAGCATGGCTGGGACACAACACATACAACAGATAAAAAAAACAGATTCTTATGGACAGTAACAGAACATAAAGAGTAAGACAGATGTGGATACATAGAGATAGATGTTGACATTGTGTCTACATCTCTCTGTGTTGGTTTTGGTGTTAGATTGTAAATGTATGATTGTGCCCTATAACCAACCCTGCTCTACCTGACATGGCCACACAATGAAGTGGTCATGAGCAAATGTCAACAGCACCGTGGTGTAGTGAGTAACACTGCTACCTTTACATCAAGAAGGTCCAGGGCTTAATTTCCAGCTCGAGGACCTTAATGCATGGAGTTGGCATGTTTGCCCTGTGTCGCCGTGTGTTTTTACCTTGTACACTGGTTACCTACCACAGTTCAAAGTCATGCTGTGCGTTAATTGGCCTCGCTAAATTGCTCCCAGTGCTCTGCGGAGGACTCCCTCCAGCGTATAGCCCTGCCTTGCGCAATAAGCTCCGGCCTCCTTAAACCATTGATTAAGCGGGTGCTAATAATGAATGAACATTATCCTTCCACAATCTATGCAAAAAAATAAGTATGCATCAAAATGAACAAAACTACGTGAAAGAAAATACCCGTTCGCCATATAAACAATTGCAATTACAGTGTACATAGTTGCATTTTTGCAGTAGGCTGACAATTAAAACAATAATTATTGCACTTCCAGAGCGCTGTTCACCCAGGGGTCACAAAGCGCTGCACAGGGCTGTGGAGAGGATGGCATGTCAGAAACAATAACCGCAACGACATATGAACGGCAAATAAATGCATTATTGCTATTTTAATGCGCCTTTTAATCGATCTAAATCATCCTCCATATGAAATGTAATTTACACATTATTCTAAACTCACATTCGATGTAGGTTTTAATGGGTCGACGTATGACAATTGATCTTATGATGTCCTCTTTTGCAATCGCCGCAGGGCGGTGTTCCTCTCCTTTGCAATGTTTCACCTCCTACGTTGAAGGCATATTCTCTTACGTTCATTCCATCACTAAAATGTGTCATTGTTTCCCCTAATCACAAAGGCATTGTTGTGCAGTCACTGCTAAATATAGCTGTCAATAGCTTCAATTACCTAGGAATGCACAACATTTAGATAAGATGAAGCTGAAAGGCCACAATTAATGTTTACGCTTTGAAAGGACAGGTGCTGGGTCTAATGGCGCCGTATGCATATCTACAATGCTAATGCATTTGCCTTATCGTCTATCAGAATGACCAGATTGTGTGGTCCAAAGCACCCTGCCACAGGGGTTTTTACAAAGTCACAGTGAAAGAAAGGATCAGCTGTTAGTAATTTTATACCTTACTGTACTTGAGTTTAACAATAGTTTTGCTTTTGATTGGTTTCATTGCGGTCACAAATCACCATCCTTTATAACCATCAGGAACTTTATATTTGTAACAAAAAATAGGAAAGAAACCTTATTGTTGCTGATTTGCTGTTCTTCTAATTGTTTCTGACATGCCGTTCTCTCCGCAGCTCTGTGCAGCGCTTTGTGACCCTCGGGTGAAAAGTGCTCTCTAAGTGCAATTATTTTTATTATATTTGCGGTTAATGCAGTGTTGTGGAGGAAAGACAGCGGCATCTTTAACTTTGTTGTGATAAGTCACCGAAGAGGTGGTACCAGGATGTGAGTACTTCTAGGTACAGAATGATGTTAGTTATTACACACATGCCGAGGTGTTTTGTCTTGGCTTGCAGTCGAAACGCTCACATTTTTGTCAATGGATTTTCCGCGAGGCTGGTCAAACGTCATGCGCCGAACCAACGGCGCGTGGCGAGTGGCTCTGCTGCCGCACAGCATTTCATGGGTTCAGTTCCAGGCACGGGTGCATTCTTCGTAGAGTTTTTTTTATGGTATCCCCGTGAGTGCGTGAGTTTTAATTGAGTACTCTCGTTTCCTCCCTGAGTCCAACGGCATGCTGCCTAGGTTAAATGTCCTGATTAGATTGCCCCAGATGGCCTGATACCTTGTCACTTACCCACTCTCGATGTACAAACGTTAAAAAGGGATACATAGCTGACTGGTTCTTTTCACAATGGATACAAACTGACTGCCCTAGTTTGCGATTCACACACCCCTCTTGGCACTGTATGCAACTCTAATAATCGAATGCAGTTCTGGGTTGGAAACTGTGATGACCACCCAGCGCTAATGCCTACGGTAAACAAAACCTAAATGAGTAACCTAACCAAATAACATATTTTGCATACTACGCATTGGGTCACTGTCCAGAACGCCATCTATTACATGCAAAGCACAAATTATCTCGGGCATTTTTATTTTTTAACACCACTGGCAATCATAGTATCACCAATTATTTTGTTGCATGAAATATACTATTGGTTGCACCTCTCTTAAAATGACTGGTAATTCCACTGCATTGCTTCGTTCTGCCACAGTCTTATTGACCCAAGGCTCAAGTCCACTGCACATTGCAAATAGATTCCCACCATCCACACCAACAAAAATCAGCCCCTGCCGTGGCAGCAATGGCAACATGCTAATTGCGGATCCGCAGACCTCCACAACTGAATGCTTCAGCGCTGGCACCAATGTTAATGATGCCAGTGCAGCACAACTACAAGTCAATATATATGTGCAACTCGCACAATAGAAACCCCCTTCCTGGCGGCTGCTAGTAAAAGGTCAAAATTCACATTTCAACACTTAAGTGATGGACAAAGTGAGCTGCTGTTGTGTCTTTTATTAAGGTCGGCCTCCTGCTAGGTCAGCAGTTGCCTTCTGTTTGTCTTGCATGCACCCCCTGTGGCTCGGCATAAGGAGTTGTTTTAATTGGAGCCTGCTTCGGTGTGTAGTTTTGGAGAAACCCAGTTTATAAAAGTATTGTTAAGGACTTTCATCAGCAATTCAATGCCCATTTGCAACTCAGATGTGGTTGGCTTTATGAACCTCTTTTTGTTTTACATTGTAAAGACACCACATTAATGTGGAGATACCAATTTATTTTCTTGTTAGTTGTAGTTAACCATACGAAATCTGAAGAGACATTTTCTCTCTTTCAAGCTACATTGGGGTTTTTTTTAATGCACAACGAAACAATTACAACGTTGAAACAAAGCGCAACTCTTTGTTAAAACCGTAATTAATGAATGATTAATAAAGATTGTCATCTATAACGTTTAATCATTATTTTTTTCGTAGTGAAGCAGCAACCATTTTTGTATCATTTCAATTAAGCACTTAAAGATTTTCACAGTACCTTAAGTTGCATTATTTTACAATTTTGAAACCTTGATGGATTTGTGAAAACATTTGATCTTGTATCGTTAAGTTATCAGGTTACCTTCTGCATCTATGTGTGCTTGTTTTCCTCCTGTTTTCACTTTGCGTTGATATGTTTGTGAAGTTGCCTTGTTTCAAAATTTACCCTCCTATTTGCTTTTCAAGACGATTATCGGAGAACTTTGCTTTGACATGTTGGCCATTTTTGAGTATATTGTGTGTGTGTGGCAGAAATCTGTGTACCTGGACCACCCACTCATTCAAAGGCGACAGCTCTCCGCAGTCTGCTAGCATAGTGTCGGCAACCTACTTGCTCTACTTTTGCCATTGCATCACACAGGCTCTTCCTCTTGCACGCACCAGCATCGAGCGCCTCCACAACGGCTGGATTTGCAGTCATGCTCCGTTACGAAGAGAGTGCTGCTTCCCACCGAGACCTTTATGTTTGTTCCTCCCTCCGGTTTGGGTGTTTGCCCGACGGCAGGACCCGGACGCCACGCCCCGTCCAACATCCACAGACCTGGCTGGCTTTTGGGACCTGCTGCAGCTGTCCGTGGAGAATGTGAGCACACGTTTTCACGAGCTGCAGCAGCTCAAGGCGGCTGGATGGACGCAGGCCACTCCGCCTCCTTCCGCCAAGGTGGGTGGACGAGTGGCGCAGTTGTTAAAATCCCTCCCTGCGTCAACCTTTTGTGATTACGGTTAGTTTTATTCACACTGTTGCTGCGAGTTTATCTTCCCTTTGCTTTTACGCATTGTTCCATTGGCCAGTTCACACTTTTGGATCACAGGAATCCTGCATCTCGAGCTTGCAAGCTAACTGTGTATTTTCTGCTGTAATAATATTAACAAACACCTATGAGGTGGAGAAAGTGTGTGTGTGTGGTTGGGACTCAAGACAGAGGATTCAAATCCTTAATGATTGTTCCATTAATCTCCAACATCCAACCTTTTGTGCCTTATTTTACCTGTTATCCTTTCACTGATTATGCTTTGGAAATTTCAGAGAGCCAACAACATTTTCAAACAATAAATATCAGAGAGAAATCCAGGTCAAAGCAGTCCCAAGTCAGCAATAAACACCAACCAAGATCTTGTTGTATGTTTGGCACAACATTGTTTGTGTCACAGGTATTCTACAAGTAAGTTAATGAAAGTACTGTAATTAAAATGTGTCCTTTTGGTAAAGGTTTACAATGGCAAAATGAATTCCACAGCAGTGTTGGTTATCGGGATCAACGTACAGGTGATTTGTGGTCCGTTATATTTTTGCCCCATTAAACCTGTGCAAACTGATGGGAAGTTAAAGGAGCAGGCCCTGCAATTGTTTTCTTGTGTTCTTGCTGCTGGTGGAAGAGCCTCACTCAAGAGGGAGCCCCGAGGAACCGTTCTGGATAGGGAATCCCTCTGCCAGTTTGTCTATTCTTACGTTTTGTCCTGATGTCTTAAAGGTGGAAATGCTCCTTTTACCATACCTTGCTCGATCATCTGTACCCATCTATTTACAATACCAAGTGGACAGAGGGCGTTAATTGTATTCTCTGTTTTTGGAAAACACAAAATAGGCATGCAACATATATTTCCAAACTTGCATGCTGTACCTTAACAGCTAAGCTAATTTTACAACAAAGTGATCTTATGGAATTAATATATAACTGATTTTTGAAAAAAAAAATCCGTTTTTTGCATGTACAGATAGAAATTCACGCAGTTTAGCTCTTAAGTTAATATTCAAAAAACGAGGGCAGTGAATATTTCCTTTGAAAAATATTTTTGATGCATCACCCCACCCTCACCCTCTCTCCCGACTTAAACATCCCCTTAAACGCATCCCCGGGCTCCCGCACAACCCCTAACTTCGTGCCACGGTACATAATTTAGAACAGCTCTCCATAGCTGCTCTTTGAGCATAGCACGGCCACGCGTTCTTGCGTTGAGGAATCGTGAGGCATTTAAAAAATGCCTGACGATGCCTCCAACGTGGGAAGTGTTTCAAAAATGCCCGACTCCTTCAAGCACGGGATGCGAAGGGGAGAGACGCAGTGCTCAGCACGACTGTTTGACAGAACAGCTACGGAGAGCAATTCTCCTACGTCGGGCCGTGCAAACATGCGTCGCTTCTCTGTCCGGGATTTTAATTCCGCGCTGTGTTGACGCGCAGGAGGCGGGACGCAAGCTGACCGCGGCGGGCTCGGTGACGTCGCGCCGCGGGGGCCGTGCCCGCGGCTCGCTGAGCCGCGACAAGTCGACCAGCGAGTCGGCCGACAAGCAGCGCGCCGAGGAGGCGCGCAAGCGGCTCATGGCGGCCAAGCGGGCCGCGGCCGGCCGGCAGAGCTCTGCCACAGAAAGTTCCGACAACATCGAGATCTACATTCCTGAGGCGCAGACGCGGCTGTGAAGGGGGAGCGCGGTGGGGCCGGCCTTGCGCTACTCCGAGCGCCCCCGTCCATCGACCATCCGTCACTGGCACAAATCCCTGGTTGACACTATGACTGGATCACAGTAAGGCAAAGCAACTGCCGCCGAGCTCCTTTGAGCCGGTTTGTTGTTGTTACTTTAAAAGTGGAGCTGCGATGCAGCCACGTTTTCTCTTTTTTTTGTTTAAGTGACGAAATCGATGGTGAAAATGCAAAAATCTCCCTTTGAATTTTCCAAGGCCCTCGGACATGCAGCACAGTCGCCACACCACCTGCATTGCAGCATGGGAAGAAGACCATTCAATATCTGTTCATCATATTCCACAAGTTCTTTGTGATCCTCTGGTAGCTCTCATTAATTTATTTGCCATTAGATACTTTAAAATCAAAACCCACTAAATGAAACAATCATCTCGTCTTACAAAACGATTAACATTTCAGCACGGTTTAGCGTCGCTGAATTAGTAGCTTGCATCAGATGCTTGTTGGTCTGCACAGAAGGTCTTTAAACACCATACAAGGATGAACCTCAGAGACGAATTGTGAGAGGAAATTGGACATTGAGCAAGGTGACTTGTGCAAAATCGAGGCTGTACCACCAGTAGCAAATGTCTACTGTTTATTTGTCTTCTTAATATACAGGTAAATGGAAAGAGCAATTTTTAATAAACTAATTTAACATTCGCTTTGATATATTGTTTATTTCTTTTCTTAATGAACACCAGGGTGTGTCCATTGCCATGGTTGTAGCCTTGTTTGTCCTGTGATGTCCATGCTACACATTTTGCCTTATAACGTTTTTGTTCAGCGCAGCATGGATTGATTAAGGTTTAACCGTGCAACAGTACGAATGTGTAATATTAACGGCTCCGTGCACCAGTTGTAATATTTGGAGCAGCACTGTGTAATTCATCTTTTTTTAACAATTGGTTCTCAAACTGTTGCTTATTTGTTGGAAATCTTAGCTTGAACGTCTATTGTTGTTAGTCACCACGCATTGTTACAAAAATGTATACGTTTTGTCTGCACTGACAGATTCTTAGTATGCAACCTAAGAATGACAACTGCTAGTGGTTTGATTTTGTGATACCACCTATATTTAAAATATAATTATAGCTTGTTCTTTGGCTGTTTATGGCTGAAGCAATGCTTTGTAGTAATTTCTATTAAACCTACACTTCGACAGTTTTATTTCCATAATCCCATCAGCCAAATTTAATATAAAATATGTACATGGTGCCACTGCGTATCTGAGGTGTATTGCAGAGGTGAAAGTAAAACCACCCCATGGCCAGAGCTTCAGCAGCTATGTCCAAATGCACGTTATCTAAATTCCTGGTACTCAGCACGTTTTTGCCCTGGCCCCCCGTTCAGATCTTATACATGTCCCACCACAGATTAAATATGCAAGTGATGAGCTAAGAGTCTTATAGTAGTAGAAATGTTGTCAGGTGGGTCCTCCTGAGCTCTTGCAAAGCCTCTTCCTCGAAGATGCATGGATTCCTTGGTTGTAAAATCTGGGATGGATCTCCCTTGCTTTAGGGTCATAGCACATCTTACTGTTGAATAATTAAAGCACTTTTAAAAATTGCCTTTCATTGTAGTTACTGGCATGTTAGACTGCACAGCAACTATTAGTTGAATAACTGAATGTTGAAAATTGCCCATCTGCATTTAATTATATTTCAGCATTCATTATTTTATACTAGCGGGGGATGAAGTTGCTAAGTTAAACTTAACACATGCAAGAATAAGCGAATAGCAAAAATGCCTGTTGACCAATACAATGCGGTCACACACTGCTTCACGGTGCATATGCGATTCAATTTATATCTATAGTTGTGGCCATGATTTGCCATTAATGCAGAGTAATGTGTACAAGTGTGATTGTTACAATAATAACTTCGAACTCAAACTGAAAATGCAGAACACTAATATATGTGTAGTAGTTCTCGCAGGGGGTGTTTTTATTTACATGTGTAGTGGCAGTTCATGAATTAAAAAGAATGGCTCAAATTATAGCTCTAACGGATTGATAAAACTGCTTGATTTCCCGACATACAATAAATTTCGAATAATGCCCCAAATTTTCCAGTACCTAGTTGATCTATTATTGCTCGCACTAAACTGTACTGTTCCAATAGCTTGTTTGAAGCGGGGGTAGTCTGATGTTTACACGTAATTCTGTTTAAAATCTTGTTTGTATATCTTCAGGTATTGTGAATCGGTAGCATAATGGACACTCCCTGTTGGGTTTAATGCAAAGGCAGCTGTTTGGGTGATGTTCTACAGCTCGTGTTCACGTAATAGCAGTTCTTTGTTCCAACACTTGTGATAGTGTGCAACAGCTTTCTAGAAGTGTTTGACCCTGTGCCCCTTTTTTAGGTGTCGAAGATGAATATTAATTCATCCACTAAAGTAACGAGCCACCACAGTGGCAATTGTGTGTTAAACGATGCTCTCCACTGAAAATAACATCGTGCAATGTATACACCAACTCGTGTGTAGTAGCTCTTGATGGCCACCTGAGAATATAAAGTCCAAGGTTTTAGGCTAGCACTTTTCATTACGGGGTAACTTTTCTTTAGTTGTGTGGGTGGCATAACCGGTTACAAATACGTCAACTGACATCGGTTGGCCGTTTTATGAATCAACATTAGAAATGTATACAGTACTGCATATATAACTTTAAATCGCATCAATGCTATTGTCCTAAAATTAGCACAACTATAAAATGATTTATTATCCTGTATTACACACTAAACTATATACGAATAAAACGTTGTACGTACATGATAAAACGTACCTGTTGCATTCGTTTACGTAATCCTTTTGTCAAAATCTTTAATAATAACTTCACTTAAGGCTTTAAGCTCACAATTGGGTATGACGTATGTACATTAGTCACTTGCAGCGTCTTTGCTATATTATTTTTTTTATTGTCTTGACCTTTGCACAGTAAAAATTTAGGGTATTTGTCAGATCAGAGTGTCTTATACTGGTAAGTAATATATGTATATATGTTTGTGTCGGTATGTGTATTCACACACATATATAACGGGGTATTTAAATCAAACAATGTAAATCAGGATGTATCAAGTCACAATAGTGACGTTGCAGTGCACAATACAATGAGACTGTGACGTGTGGGGTCTATGTGCATTTGTTAATACAATTATACCTGCAATATTAATTGGTTTGTAATTGAATACATACATCGGTCTTAAAGTAGTCGCTTTTTTTCTGTGCAACTTTGCAAAAAGCATGATTGTCAGTGCATGGAAACGTTGGAAAATGAGTTTGTGGCACAGATGGCAGTGTATAGGGTATTGCTTGACATGGTATAAAGCAAAGCAATTAAGGGCTATTACATAACATTTAAATCCTCATGTTTACTCACATCAGCTCTTTGTAATATTCTTAAGCCCCTACCTACACTGTTGTGCTGTGCAGTCATACTTTGTATTACCGCCATGAGTTTTTTTTTGTCAACTCGGGCTCGTATTATTGTTTTGTTGCCGGGTCCACGGTTATATTTGCCCCTTTTAAATTGTACTCTCTTGCTTTCAAACGTTCTTCGCATTCTATTGATTGGTGAGATATTTGGAGGTTTGCACCATGCTCTGCTCTGTGAGAAGACATTACAGTACTTAAGAAATGCCCTTCACAGCAATCATACTTTGGTATTTCCAGAATGAGGCAGTCAACGCATAGTGCCCACAGCATGTTCATCACGTGCAGACTTGCGATAATGAACGCAATTGATTTGACCAATATTTAGGTAAATGCGTCCCTCTTCGTGCAGTTTTTTTTATCTTGCATTGGGTGTCAGTCTGATTTTGTATTTGCCAATAATGCGGTGTTGGTTTCATTGTGGGAATTGTTTAAGCCTCATTTGCAGCCAACGTCACCTGGGTGTTGATGATTATTTCCTACATTCTTCACGCCAATGCTGATTACTTCTATTGCTCTTGTGTGCTCCACGTGGAGTAGATGACTAACGCCACCATGAAACGTTGTTTGATTACAGTTTGTTGGTAATTAATTTCATGACATTCTGGAAGTATCAACAGCCATGACATTAGTTTTGTCAGCTGACGCTTTAATGATACAATTTGTGACGGCGCAAATTCTACGCCTGAACACCGAGATGGAGGCACGAGGCAAACCATAGAGGTTGATGGCGACCAGCCAGCGCTAACATTTGCCAGACTATTATATTGGCCAGTTAGTTTTTTTTTACTCGGGGGAGGAAACCGGAGAACCAGGAGGAAACACACGCAGAACAGGCGGGGGAGGGGGAGGGGACACTCCGCACAGAAAGGCAATCGAAGGTGGAAATCGAACTGCCTCAGGCAGGACTTTCTTACTGAGGCGCAGATGTTTGACCACTGCGCCAGCCTGTCACCTTACGCGTACATTGGAAGATTTGACATTCATCATTACCAAATGTAAAAGTGCAAAAAGAGGAAACGAGTAGCAGAGGAACACAGTAAAAAGTCACTAAGCCATGAATGTGTGAAGAGAGGTCTGGACCAGTGCAGATTGTAAGGTTGTAATCTCTGGCTGAGCATTAGTATATATTTAATCAAAGTTGCATGGGAGAACATTTTTACAGTCACTTGTGTACATTATTCATGGGTAAACGATGAAAAAAAAACTTAAAATTGTGTTTCAGTGTACCAGAACAACTGTAAATGTTTGCAAGGTCAAATCGTCGCGTAATAAAAATATATATAACCCCTTTTGACAACGAAAAGCTCTTCTTTCGGGACAGCTGTGACAATCGCGCGCGCGCGCGCCTCTCCTTTGACCGTTCGACATGGCTATCCCGAAAGATCCGCTTTGAAAATCAATTGGCATCGAGCCTTGAACCTACATGAGTACTTTTGATAACATTGAGCTTCTACTATATTAGAAAGTGGCTATCTACATTTTGCCCCCTATGTGCACTATATCAAAAGCAAAACTTTAACAGATTGGATAATTGGTTATCTTTTAAGTATTTTGTAAACAATTATAACCAAAAATGTTCCTTTATTTTTCATATGTGGAATTCATAGGCTTAGGAAATTATCATAACATTGCAGTGTGTACCAATGCCCATCAAACTAAACTTAGACATCGTTTTTATTGCAGAAAAAACGATAAGAATCAATGATTTATCGTCGATGGTATAACAATAATAGTGTTTACCTAATATTGAAGAATGTAATCCACTTATTTATTTAGAAACTAATGGTATTAAGCCATGTATAAAGTAATGCTTTATTTTAAGTCTCATTACAGATTCACAATGTGTAATGTATGGATGCTGTTTAGATTAAAATAAAGTGATATTCAATACACACTATATTTTTTCGTAATGTCTTCAATGTAGTTTTAAAAAGTTTCCACAGTGCCACTTATTTTCGGTTACAAAATAGAAAACCCAAAGTTACCACTAATTTGTATGATGTACACTTAGAGTAAAGCATTGCTATAGGTTGTTATCGTCAGTATTAAATGTTTTCAATATAGATCTGTACAGATAGACACGTTTTTAGGTTACAATGTACGTATAAGCTCCAGGTAATTCTCAAATGATTTAAGAAAAATCTAAATTCAGATACTGTAGAATGGTTTTGCTGTGGTTTGTCATTTCTACTTGCACATTGTTTTCTGTAGCCTGTATTTTTACTGCATATTCCCACTGTGTTGTTAAATGCTATTTTTCCTTTTTTATTTTTATAAAAGCGTAAGTGTTTTAGATGTTAAGGTTGTTAATTACAGTTGTATAAATGACGTGTGATCGTTAATAAAAAAAAATAGTCCTAAATGAGACTCCGTTGCCGTTATCAGTCAGTTTTTTTAAAATCTACGCCGGAAAGAATCGTTGAGATATATCTTTAACAGCTGTCCAGCGGAGAGGGGGTTAACAAGTTACATGCAACATCTCAGAGCACCGGGGTCAATTTAGTCAGGACAATTAACCACGGCGGCGGCGCGGTGGCGCAGTGGTTAGCGCTGACGCCTCACAGCAAGAAGGTCCCGGGTTCGAGTCTCTCGGCTCGGGTGCCTTTCTGTGTGGAGTTTGCATGCTCTCCCCGTGTCCGCGTGGGTTTTCGCCGGGTACTCCGGTTTCCTCCCACAGTCCAAAAGCATGCTCCTGGATAGGTTGATTGGCTCGCAGACTAAAATTGTCCCGCAATGCCTGGCGATGGACCGGCGTCCCGTCGTCGGGTGTATTCCTGCCTTGCGCCCTGTGTTTCCGGGATAGGCTCCGGCTTCACCGTGACCCTATATAGGATTAAGCGGTTTCAGATAATGAGATGAGATACATTTGGACAGTGGCAGGAAGCCAGAGCACTCAGCAAAAAACTCACATGGAGAAAACGCTTAAATTCTACACAGGCACCCGAGCCGGGTATGGAACTCAGGTGCCTTGCTCTAAGGCGGCAGCGCTACACACTGCACCACCTGCCGCCCTTGTGCTGAGCTTAGGCAGTTTCGTGCCAAGAATGTGCGCATAAGTCCCCTGGAGGGCAGATTGGCATCTCAAAAAGGGAATTCTAAAGTAAACGTTTTGTAAGGGTCTTGAGCCGTTGGTGGAGACGAGTAGCAATGTAATTAACTTAAAACATGATCATGTTATTTTGCCACATACCCGTGACTCATTTTTAATTGAACAGAAAAAAGACCATTGTCCAAAATTCCACCAAAATTGTGTATTTTATAGAAATAACGTATTGTCGTGAGTTTCTTTTTTAGCGAGTGGTTTTGTAGATCACGACGCAAGCGGCATAAATCCCTAACAATGTTGTAACAGCATGTTTATGGACTATTCGCCATATTTAGGAGCTCATAAATTAAGCCATTTTAGCTATGACAGCAGGGAGAGTTGAATCAGTTCAGACGACAAGTCGTGTCTTCTTAGTTCAAATTCCATCTTGCCAGGACACGTGGTGCTACGATTCATTCCGTCAATGACCTCACACTTTAGTGTGCTATTTTCCATTTCTCTTGATCATTTATATCTTCCCACCCTCTCTCATGGGGTTTTTTTTTTTTAAAACAACGCTCACTTTTTCTTGGATTCAAGAACACTTTTGAGCCGCGACGTCACTAACGGCTGCTTGTGAGATGGAACCAGATCTGCCAAGGCGTCACAACAAACACTGCCGGCCTGAGTGGCCATTGGAATTTGGTCAAGGGTGGGGCCGTCGTGGTGGCCGCAACGGGACCACATTTTGTCATCGTGCCCTCTGCCACGCCGCGTGGCTGGCGGCGTCGTAATGGCGATGGACTGGCGTCCCATCGTGGGTATGTCCCTGCCTTGCGCCCTGTGTCTGCCGGGATAGGCTCCGGCTCACCGCGACCCTGCACAGGACGAAGCGGTTTCTGACAATGAGATGAGATGAGAAAATGCGCAACACGATTTGCCGTGCGTCATTCACGAGCGAGACCGTGTTTTGTCGATGCTGATTTCTTAACGGGATGTACTGTACTTGTTTTTTTTCTTTGTCATACCGAAAACGACAAGACAGCGTGAGTCGATGTCCCCCCCCCCCGCTTTTATATTGATACGGGTCCTTTAAGCCCGTCAAACCGGTTTGGCTTGTCAAATCGTCCCACGCGTGTTCATCTGTTCACTGGTCCGCGGTGAGAAGAGGCAGTAAATGTCGCAAACTGGGCAAACTCGAAAGTTACCGCAAGACCAACGGGACAAGACATTTTGAATCAGTGGCCACGATAGGTTATTAGTGATGACAACTGTTGGAATTGTACGTCTCGCAGGCAATGCTGTTGTGGGGTAAAGTGTGGGTGCCGTTCATATGTCGTGGTTGCTGACATGCCGTCCTCTCCACAGCTCTGCAGCGCTCTGTGATCTCCGCATGCAAAGCGCTCGAGAAGTACAAATATTATTACACAATCGTACAATGCGTGTGACCAGCGTGCAAGAATACGTCTTCTGTAGTACAGAGGGGCTCGACAACGCCCGCGAGTGGAGGCCCTGCCACTGCCAGTGGCGTGAACAGGGAATTGCAGGGCTTCACCTCTGCCTTCTACAGTACTATATAGTCGTGGATGTTGACAGTGGGAACTACGCAACGTGAGTTTAATGAAGCCATTTGCTCAGCGGTCTTGGCTGGTGAGTCACGGCACGTGGAATGCAGGTTAAGCCAACAAGCAGAGAGAGAGTCGGGCTCGTTTGGGTGTCGTCGTGTGTGACACCCGCTGTCCAGCCCAGCAGAGCAAGCTGGGCTGGGCAGCGTTTGTTCAAAATAAGACGCTGGAGCGAGAGGAGGGGTCGTATCAATCCCTCCCGCAGTATGTACTGTGACTCATCGGTTTAATGATTACACCCGACAAATCAACGCGACTTCGCGTCGCTGTGCGTTGCCCATTGATTCGAGGAAAATGGGGAAGTATGTGACCGTTGCTGGTGACTGACAACGTGTGCTTTGAAACCAGCAGCCTGCGTTCGATTCTCGACCGTGCTTTATCATCGATATTAAGTCATCTGTGCACCGCCTTGTGACCCTCGGGTGAAAAAGCGCTCGAGAAGTGCAATTATTACGATGTAATGATGGAGGTTTTCACGGCTCGATGCATGCTGATTGCTTCGAAACGCTGCTCTCTCCAGACAGCCGCGATGTGGAGGGAGGAAGCGAACGACGCGGCTGTCCCGAGAGAGCAGCTTTTCGAAGCAATCATCAATGATGACTACATTATTATATCTGACCCAAGCTTGGGCAGCCCACTTGACCACCGCACCTCCCATGCTGGCGTACGACGTTCAGGCAACCATCATGACAGACATCTTGGCGGAGACCTTCACTCAGCAACAGATTAATGACAAAAGACAACAACGCCCCCCCCCCAATTGGTCAGCGCTGCGCTTGTTAACCTTCTGACAACGCAACTTCAAATGATTCATTAAAGACTGACAAAGGGTGTAATTGTCTGTAATCATGCAACTTGTTTCAATTACAGTATCAATGGAGGCACTTCAATGTGAATGGGCATTGTGGCCACCCAGCGCATATGCAGACCGCGCAGGTGACACCATCCTTGACTTACAAAGCGAATGGGTTCTCAGCGGGTGGCGCAGTCAGAAGCGCTGCCGCCCAACAACCATTGAACCTGCGTTTGATTCCCGACACGGGCGCCTTTCTGTGGGGAGATTGAGGGCTCCTCCGCGTGTGTCCGCGTGGGGTTTCGTCGGGTACTCAGTCCAAAGCCATGATGTCTGACATCTGTTGCGCTACCGGTGTTGTGTGTGCTTCTGTTTTTATTTGACACGAATTGGTGCGTGCGATGTAAGTCGCCCTGGATAAGGCCGTCTGATAAATGATAAGAAGGAGAATTAAATAATAACAATTGCATTTATAGAGCGCTTTCACCCGAGGGTCACAAAGCGCTTCACAGAGCTGCGGAGAGAACGGCACGTCAACAACAATGGCACCAGAACGGAAAATCAGCAGCATTAACATTTTTTTTCGGTTTTAAAAAAATATACACATCGTTGCAGAGCAACAAGTAAAATATTATGAGACTGTTAAATGCAAAATTATCAGTTAATATAATACATATATTGGGAAATGGTGTAATTTAAAATGTATCGTATAATAATAGCATTATACTGCGGTTATTTGGCTTGCTGACAAAATTACCCCCGTGTCATGTAATGGACTGGCGTCTCATCATGGGCATAGCCGTGCCGTATTTTCTCGTCAGCCGGGTTATGTTCCGAGTTAATAGCGACGCTGCACATGATTTCAGCGGCGACTCATAATTACTTAACGGATTTGTGATGCTGCTGCT
>JAZEWT010000008.1:6221907-6249988 GCA_036362905.1 Mordacia mordax | reverse complement strand
TGATAAAGCAACCGTTTGACAAGGACCAAAAAACCCCCCATCCTCGTTAGTCAAGTTAATGCTTGTGCACTTCCTGACAATGTTAACATTATTGGTTTAGGCTATGGGTACTTTTTGCCAGTGGAACATATGTAATCCAAAGCTGACTGCCTTTTTGGCAATCAGTTTGAAGGATAATGCGTATGTTGTCAAAGCTTCCTGTTTGCATATTTCGCCACAAGTATGTGTGGCTTTTGCAGACTAGACACTTTGTGAAAGGTGTCTATTTTGGTGTTTTAAGATCTTAAGACCTGTATAATTGCCAGAAATGGTAAAAAAAACCCTTTTCTACTCGTTAAATATGTACACTGGCAAAAAGTAGCCATAGCTCAAACAGTTCGACCTGAGCTACTATGCATTGATATTGCATTGTCCTGAGCTGACTGCCTTTTGGGGTAATTTCGTGCTATTGGTTTACATTACACTATCAATGGAAGCGTTTGCATTTGAATGGACGATGCGGCCACTGCGCGCATGTCCTTTATGCGGTGCATCACATGACTTACAAAGCAAATGAATTTGACAGAGTGCAAAGAATGCGCCGCAGCCTCACAGCAAGAAGGGCCTGGGTTCGATTCCGGGCTCGGGTGCCTGTCAATGTAGGGTTTGCGTATTCTCCACGTCATTCCTCTTGGTTAATTGGCCTGCGGACTAAATTGCGCACGAAGCCCTTGCGTTTGAATGACGGGTCCTCTCACTGGCATGGCCGTGCCTTTTGTTTTCCTCTGTGAGCCAGATTGTGTTCCGCGCTCACCGCGACTCTGTAATTAATGAGTTGATGATGGTGGCGCTGCGCTCCTAAGGAAGATCTCAACACGTTTGTTAATAACGCTGCATATGCACGTGCGTGCTTCGAAGAAGGGCCATTGCCATAAATTTCGCCTACATATTGGGTTCTTTTGAGTCAATGCTGCTCTTGAGCTGTTAGGTACTAAAATGGATGTGGTTATACATATACCGTACACCCCCCACCATTTTGCAGGAATTGTGATCATATTGTATACTTGTGAAATGTTACCTTTTGTTGTATTGATCTCGTTACAACGTGCGTCTGAGCACTGCTTCAGACTTTTATGAAGAGTGTTTATTTACCGGTGTGTGCGTGGAAATTAACTCATGGCTGAAAAAAAACGCATCCACGAAACCGAGTTGTTCGTAAAGATGGCTTTTGAAGTGGGCTAGAAGGGATGAAGGAAGATGACCGAGAAATAACGAAGGCAGTGTCCGCCATCAGGTGGCAAAGTGACCGTCGAGAAGATGGCGCGAGCGACTGGGGGTCGTTGTTCGGAGAGGGCGGACACGTGAGGGTGGCACCCATCCAACAGTGGATAGAATCTTATCATCATCATCATCATCATCTTTGTGGTGGTGTGGGAATTGGCGGCGTCGAGCGCTCTCTCTCTCTCTCGCGCGGCGTTTCGCCACCCGAGTTCGAGGAGAAGGCGGCGTGAAGTTATTGTTCGTCCCGTCGGTCATCATCGCTCGCGGAGACGGGGCAACGCCTAAGCGGTCATTTACCTGCGACTGCCATCATCGTCGTGATCACCCGCATCCAGTCGTTCCTCTCTCGTCGCCTCCGCCAGGATCGTCGCGCATCGCTCGGCGAATGACTGACGACAGCGTTATGATAGATTTGATAGGCATCAGTGTTAACAGCTGTAAATCATATATATTAACCGAGGACATGTCTGCATTGTGCAATGTGAATGTATTTATGGGGGTTTATGTGTCGAGTCGTATTGGAGATTTTAATCAAATGTGGGACAATACAAGCTCTTAAGTACACTTTTGAATTAAATGAAACTTCTTTTGTACAAAGATAAATATCCGCCCGTATCGAATTAACAGACGTTAAGATCAAAAGTGCTGTTAGCGGGGGCACCTTTACAAAAGCCAGTGCGACGGTTGGCAAGTAGCACTCCCGGCCGCCTTTGTCTCTCCAGTGTCGAGGTTTATTCACCAGCTACTCTACTCATTGTAGGCTGAGTCGCCTTTCGGGAAGATTTTCCCAGCACAGATGTCAAAATTTCGCACTCTAATCGGTCTTGAGCGTTACCCGACCTCATCCCTTTGTGACCCTCGGGTGAAAAGCGCTCTATAAATGCAATTATTATTATAATCTGCCCGGGTTTGTAGCGAAACGAGTTCACCTTCACCAACCACCGGGCCCCCAGAAGTCGTGTGCAGCGGCATTGTTTATTAATATTGACACGTGGTGAAAGATGCTCGGCTCGCTAACGGCACTTGACCCGACGGTCCCGCTAGGGCTACACGGGGGATCTTTGTCTTTGTGGAGTGTGTGATTGAAGGAGGTTTGGTGGTGGAGGAGGGGACGGAGGGGGGGGATGGAGAGGGGGTGATGGAGAGAGGGGGGGGCGATGGAGAGAGGGGATGGAGGGGTCGAGGTGGAATGCGGAGGGCGGTGACGTCACCCCCCCCTGCAGTTTAAAGGCGGGCAACTCCAACGCCGACGCGAGGCGCGCACGCGATTGGTCGGCGCCGGCCGTCGCCGACGCCCGATTGGACCCGGCGTTGGTCAAGGGCGGGGTTCAAATAGGAGGGGAGGCGGCGGGTGTCTGGCAGCGAGCGGCGCCACCCGGGCAGAGTCGGCGGCACCGCGCGCTCGCTGAGCTCTCCCTCTCTCCCTCTCTCCGCGCTCTCTCTCCGCGCTCTCCTCGTCCTCCTCAGAGAACTCCAGTCGAGAGTTTGGCGCTGCTTTCATTTGAACGCGGGCAGCCGTCGAGGGGAGCGACAAGGTTTATTTTTTTTCGCGGGGCTTGTCTTTGCGCGCGGGGTTTTTTTTTTACATTGGCGAAGATAAAAGTAGAAGAGCGCGCGCGCGCGCAAGGCGGCGGGGAGGAGGGGGAGGGAGGAGGAGGAGGACGCGCTTCCGACAGCGTGGGGAAAAACTTACTCCTTTATTTATTTCATTGTTGTTTTATCACCGACACTGTTGCACGGACGACGACGACGAGGAGGAAATGAAGCGCAACAACGAAGGTATGTCGGAGATGTGTTGTTGTCGTCTCTCACCCCCCCCCCGTCGTGTGTCTGTCTGTCCATGGTGCGCTCGCTCGTCCGTGGTGATGGTGGTGACCGTGCGTCCGATGTGTGGGGGGGTTGGGGTTCGCTCTCTCTCTCTCGCAAAGTCCCATCGCTTATTGTTATTGGAAGTCAGCGGCGGCTCCGTGTACATCGAGACCATGGCTCGGGACCTCGTCCGGGCACAGGGATGGGGGTTTGTGTCGGTGGGGGCGACCGAGATGCCGGAATGTGGCCGATTGTCTCCGCCCGTTGCTGGGCGAGAGGAGGCTCTGGGCTCCAGCGCCGACAGCGCGGCTGCCACCGCGCTGCGCTTTTCCGAACGGAACAATAACAACGCGGGCTGTCAACGGCGAGCGCGGGGTTGTTGTTGGGGATTTTGCCTCGAGGTCGACTTGCTTTAGCATGCTGCCGTGGACTGGCGTCCCACGCTCGGTATGACCCAATCTCGCTCGCGTCTTTAGATTAACCCGCCCCGCTGGACGACTGTTAAAGGTTTGATAGCTGGATGTTTGACATTATAGCATATATACACTCGGCGAGCTTGCAAGCTGTGGTCGCGGGATTGCTGCGATGCAACGTTCGGACTGAATAGACGATAAACATCTATCGAGATTAATTTGTTTTTTTTTAAAGTGATGGAAGTTTATTTCCGGACAGTTCCGCGCGAACAATCTCGCTCGGCGCGCAGCGCCGTTATCCAGCAGTGGATTTAATCGTGGCGGACGATGGTGGTGGGTGGTGGAGTTTTATAAATGTTGAAGACGGTCTGCAATGAAGAGCTGCCCTCGAAAGCAATTCTCGTAGATCGTTAATAGAAAACAACCTCCACCACAGCGTGTCACGTTCTACTGTCATCGCGAGTGCATCACACTGCGCGCTTTATAAAATAATAATAATTAAGAAGGCGCGTGTACACGTTGTCCGTAACGATTTAAATCCGCCAGATTCCTGTGCGTGAGATTTTAATCACTCAATCCCCGCTACGTCTCGGGGGAAGTGTTTACATCTTGTGGCTGCTGCCACAAACATCTCCCGCCGCCCACCCCGTTCCTCCCAGGGCAGTGGCCTGAGCTTGAAAACCTCAGCGAGCGGTACCACCGCCTCGCAGTAAGAGGGATCCCAGTTCGATTCCGGGCTGTTTGTGGAGTTCCAACGTTCGACTGCCTTGGTTACTTGGCTCGCTGTCTTGTGTCTCGGTGTCATTCCAAGCGTGCTTGCTTGTTTGCAAACCTTTCATCTTTGGGGTCAATTAACTATGCCGCTGATGACGATGATTATGACGGCCAAAATATCAGCTACAGGAAAAGAAAATAATACACCTGGTTACATTTTACAATCCTTTTATGAGGACTCTTTAATGTTTGATCCAAGTGTGGAGAACCTTTCCTTTAGAATCCCTCAATTACTGTAAGTGCTTTGGCGTGGGTAATTTGGCAATGTCCCCGCCAACCAAGAGTGCATTGCTCCGTGATAAGTCCTGCACACTCTGAGCGATGTCCATAACTTTTTATTTAACCTGCAATGGGACCGTTAAGACACGTAGCTCTTTTTTAACCGTTGTCCAAATAGTTCAAACAATGCAGTGCAATGGGAGCAAATTAGTCAGGACTATTTACCTACACAGAATGTCAGCAAAACTCGCATCGATCTTCTCGTTTATAAAGGCGATACGGGTCTGTTTTTAGGAAAGAGTTCATCTTTTCTCGTATGTCCTCACCCACGTTCATGTATCCTCGTCGCTAATTTTTTTCCTTCCCCCGGAACAGACGAGCCGCGCCTGACGGGCAAGTCACAATGACGGGAGGGTTTAATAATTTCCTTTGTTGTAGGTGTGAGTCCCAGCTTATGCTCTTCGTGTATTCGTCTCTACTCGTTCAAGATGCATGTTATGAATTTGGAGCATCGTGCGTTTAGCGTGATTCTGCGTATTCCTTGTTATTCTGCGTGGTTGCCTCGGTCTCCGCTACTCAGGCTGGGAATAGTATTTGTTTTTTTGATAAGTGGTGGCTTGCGAGGTGCGTGGTGGGTTTTCTCCAAGTGCACCAAAAATACTTGGCCATACAAATACAATGTGCTCTCGTGCCAGCTTCAATTAAATAACTCAGATGAGTCTTGTGGTTACATTACTACTCCAAATCTTATCTGCATATTGGCTAAAACTTGGCGAAATGAAAATGTTAAGTGATTGAAAGCGATATTGCCAAGCTAGAGTGATAGTATATGCAATTTAAAGGGCTCACGAATCACCTAACATGTCTAGTGCATCAACTTTAAATGTGGATTGCTGAGACGACCAAGCCCATTCATGTAGTGCTGTGGCTCGTGTCCGTCCATGCTTTCGGTGTTTACGATTCAAATGTTTTTCTCCCTTGTCACAGCAAATTAACTTCCTGCTTTGCAGCTCCGTACGTTGTGGAGCATCTTTGTGACGTTGTTCGGTCTGGTTCCCCCTGTCTTTGGAACACTTGCAGCGCACTGAAAAGGACACGTGCCTTCACGAGGTCACATACAGCGCGCGTTGCAAATGTTAGTGGTGTTCATTTTCCGTCATTTTCTTATCCCGCTTCTCTTCGCATGTTTTCATTATTGTTTTTGATTTTAATTAACATTCACGCTGCCTGGCAATCTTTAAGCTTATGCATCCTCATCATTAACCGAATGAATGAACTGTTAAAGCTCTTAAAATTTTAATTCTTATGTTAATGAAATGCTTGGTTTCGGCGGTCCCGTTAATGTATTCGAGCTATTTTTTTTCTCTCTTAAAGAAAGCTTCGTAAACTTGCATAAAATGTGGGGCTCCAGCTCAATCCTTGCTTGCCTTTCAAACAAAACGTTAACAATTTAAATGTACATCGTTTTAAAGTGAGCACGAACCTTTACCTCTTGTTTATGCCAATTGAATTAAAAAAAACCCTTTGACAGATTTTTGGGAGTAGGTGTGCATCCCAGTCGTCTTGTGTTGATATGCTTGCCTCGACTTCTTTTGCAGATTTAGTGTGAACTCAGTGTTTCTCATCAGCATTGTGTATCGCACGTCTGCTTGCGCATGTTTGGCATCGCTTGCTGTTTTGACAGCTACGAGTGTAATCTGACTCGAACTGGTTTTTCACGCTTTTTGTCGGGTGACGTCGTGACTTTTTACTGTGTTTTTTTTTGTAAATAATCAATCTTTTCTCTTCGCGACAGAGGTGGCATGCCAAATGGATGGCCACAAGACCGAGGACGACCTGGGGGTCAGCGGCAGGTCAAGGACTATCGCCAAGCGCAGGCGTGGAAATCTGCCCAAGGAGGCAGTGAACTTGATGCGCGAGTGGCTCTACGAACATCGCTTCAACGCCTACCCATCGGATGGGGAGAAGGCCATGCTGTCCGAGCGCACGCATCTCACCCAGTTGCAGGTAAACATGCAGGCGACATCCGCAGACGTGTTCTTCAGCGGAATTGGTAGTTGCCGGGGTGTGGTGATCCAAGTCTTTGAAACGGTGGCAGGGGGGGGGGGGTTTATGGGTCGCTCATAAATTTGTGACTGGCCCGAAAACACGCTGGGTCACAATGTGATCAGTAATTGAGATCTCGGTGGGTCGCGTTGGGTGGGTTTCCCCAGGAACTTTGGGTTGCCTCGCTAAGCACACTGAAAATTGGCCAGATTTCCTACTGAATTAGTGTCTTAACTCGGTGAGACTTTCCTGGATAAACTGTCTGCATCCTCACCTAATAAAAAGCATACTAATTTTTTCTCCATTAAAAAATGAGAATTGATGTTAAGAGCTGCGCTTCGGTATAACTATTTTGACAGTTTATCCTCTCTTTTTTTTTTATCCCGAAAGAGCAGCTTTTTAATGCAATTCTTATCTATTGAACTATGAAAACATACATCAATACATTATATAAGTACGTGAAATATGGCTTCAGAAAACTAACGCAGAATTACTTTAGAGGAAAATATGAGGACTTGCTTATTAATGCGATTTCCATTACATATCGTGGCGCTTTCTATACTTCAATCAGTAGTATTATATTTAGTCGATTATTGAATGTAAGTATGTTCATTTGCATGGTCTTAACGGTAACGTTCAATAAGTCACGAGGGTGGGCTCTGGCTACCGATCACATTGCGGTTTTCAGCAGCAGGGTAGTTGCAGCGGTAACATCTGTGTTCTGTTCTACGTAGGTTACTTCCAGGTTCTCCAGTTTGCTCCCAATTAATTCATTAATTGGCCAATGACACTATAATATAATGGACGCAGTGTCTGGTGGTTTTGCGCCGGCTAACTGATTGGCTTAACTTCTTCCACTCCTGCAGGTCACCTGTCGAGAGAGGGCAGTCATATGATCATATTCGCGCAATGAATAGTATTGCATAGGGTTGTTATTATATAAGGGCTAGGGTTACTGTTGACCCTGGTGTCACACTTGCCCGCACGTTTTGACTGACAGATTGACAGCAACGTGCAATGTTTTTTTGGAACAGTGTAGAGGAAAGTTGCTTTTTTAATGTTCTTAATGTTTACAAGAATCTTTAAAAAAACGGATTTCAATTCCTTTTTTTTATCAAGCAGATGTTCTTTTGTTATTCTTCTGCAACGATGTTTGAGGTAGGCCGAATCTTGGCAGGGTCAGTGGAATTTGGCGGCATGAGGAGGGTAAACATAGTTTACAATTCGAAGCAACTTTTATCTTGGGTCTTTCTCAAGCCAGTGTGTTGTTAAGTATGAACAAATGCAGTTTAAAGTGCAAAACCACAGGCTAGGAACAAAGGAATTCCCTTCATACTACATTGGGCTTTGAGCTTACGCTTGCACACACTGACTTAGTGTGAAAACAGCGCGTTACTTGACATTTCTGAAAGCTGAGTAACATCGAGACGTACTTTGTTTGAAGAGTGAGAAGTGCGCACGTTTTAAAATCGTAAGCGTTGCGCAAAGCACTTGCATGCATCCGGTGGCCAATTCTCATTGGTGTTGAAAACAATAAACGTATTCATAGTTAGCATACCTTAATACGTTTAAAAGCAACAACTGATGTCAGGAGATTGAATAGAGTTCAAGACACGGACAGGATGTTGTGTCTTTTGTGACTGCTGCACTCGCAGGTGGAAAAATCCCCATGATCTGAAGACAAACCATTACGATGAAACGAGTCTAGCTTGACCTGTAAAAATTCATGTGGTTGAGAGTCAAGTAAAAAAGCGGTCTTCAATGCGCCACACTTTGTACAATTAATTTTGGTATTTCATTCAGTAGCGATATATGTGTGACTGGTGTCCGTAAACATAGCGCGTACATTTTGTCACGGTGGTGTATATAGTAGTTGTATTTGTGAAAGGTGTGGGCGCTGTTTTAGAACGTGTTTGTTTACATACGTAACATAGCCGCCGCAGTTAGAAGGTTAAATAAACATGCCTTAACGTTATCTGCCGCGCAGGGCGTCTCGCTTACCAGTCCCCACGATTCGAGCGGAAGGAATATTGCATCTCGGTGTATGCCCAGCAGTAGTTAACATCTGGAAAAGCTCTCGAGCCTGAGTGTGGCACGAGATAGAATTGCCACACCGTTACAAAAGGCAGCGGTGACAACTTTGATGGGGAACCCTTGCTCTGGCCAGGAGCCAGCGATTCCCAGAATGTCGGCCAATACATACTCGTTCGGCACATGTCTAGACGTCGGGTCTGTGGGAGGGGTACTCGTCTGTATAGTAAATGTATTGGATTCAAGGGATGGATGTGTCGCTCTATTAAAAAAAACACACACATTGCTAGATACTGTAATGATGTAGGGTTTTCACGGCTCGACGCATGATGATTGCTTCGAAAAGCTGCTCTCTCGGGACAGCCGCGCCAGTCGCTCCCTCTCTCGCCATCGCGACGTGTCGCCTCACACGTTGGAGGCGTCCTCAGGCGCAGTGTGCGCGATGGGGAGAGGGAGCGATCGACGCGGCTGTCCCGAGAGAGCAGCTTTTCGAAGCAATCATCATTGCTAGCTACTTATGCGAAAAATCTTTCAAAAGTGAAAACAATGGGCGAAGTGATGAGTAACGGGTAATTGTTTTTACACGTTTGATATAAAATAACAATAATCCTTTGTGCCATTGTACGGAATATAAATACCAAAGAGAGCATTTTTATTGCCTTTCAACGTACGTATTGACAGATATAACAAAACGAAATCAATGTGTACCTACACGATCTAACTCCACAATTAATTATGAATCATAAAAAACGCCAATAAAAATAATATTTCCCTCCACGTAATCCGGTCAGGCACGGGGTTTTTTTGAAGAATATCTTGTGCAGGCAGGGCATGCTGCCTTGTGACGTTATGACTTACACTCAAACTACAACCAAGCACAGCTGTGCACTGCCTTGTGGGTTGGGATTTGTGTTGAACTCACATCGTCATTATTCACCGTTTACTGCAGAACGTTCCTTTACCTCATCATAGTTCATTAGTTCCTATAAAGGTATTTTTACTTTTGCTGTTTTCGTGTTTTCATAACTTATGTGACCTACCACTTAACCGCACTGCCGTATGTTATAAACTTTCACTTCCATGTGTGGTTTTTTTTCTCTGTCTGGTGCATAATGATCTGCTTTTACCAGAGATAAATGAAAGCAGTTCAATATCTCAGCCAACATTGGTTTTAGAATCAGAATATTTTGAATTGAAAAATGCCCGAGGCAGAGTGGAGTTTGTCTTCTTCCCTTGTTCTGTGTGATTTTTCCGCTGGGTTCTCCGGTTTCCTCCCACAACTAAACCCCCCCCCCACTAATTAATTAATTGGTCGATAACATTGTGCTGTATGTGAAGCAGTGTCCCGTGGGTTGGCTCTGGCTTACCACGTGGCTGACTCCTTGCGCCTCCATTTCCGTGTCAACGTCCATGACCCACCAAGGAATTTGCGCGCGTTATAAATTGTATCATTCCTATTCATTAAGTGAAAATAACGGATAACATTATTTAAATGTATCTGATCATTGTTGCAGAAAATGTTGGATTCATATCACGGGCAGTTATGAGTTATGGGCAATTATGCGTTATGAGGATTGCCCATTTACATGGAAATTCGGTCGTGTAAATACCTTGTAGCATCTGTTGATGGCTAGGAGTGTCTCGTCTGTCTCGGTGTTGCTCTCCGCCCAGCTTTACCAATCAGACATGCCCTTTCTCGATCAATGATTAACATGCAATTCAGTGTTCAAATAAAGAACACTTTGTTGGTGCTTAGAGGTCAAACGTTCTCAAGTAAAATGTGTTCATTCACATAACCATTGGGCATTATCTTTCTGTACACGTGTCCGTGAGTAGATGTTTGCGGTAATTGTGGCTGGTCACATCAACACAGCATTTTGAGTGACTGTTCTGTATCTCGTTAGACAAACAGTGATGGGCGGGACAGTTCAGTTTTATAGTTTATTTTGCAAACCCATCCAACCGTTGTTTCTCCCTGTGCGATGGTACACAGTGTTCATTCTCTTTCCACATGGCTACGTGCGAGTCAAAATGCCTCCCACGCTTCTCTGCTTCATAACGAAACCTCTGCCCTGCAAATCGAAAACAAGAGTCATACAGCAAGTGTTAATCTCGCATTGATTGGGACAGCCGTGGAGGCGCAGCGCAATTATTTAATTATTTTTGACCAGCCGTTGGGGAAAGTATTTGCATAGTAGCAATGTGCAGACAGTGGTTAGCGCTGACGCCTCACAGCAAGAAGGTCCCGGGTTCGAATCTCTCGGCTCGGGTGCCTTTCTGTGTGGAGTCCGCGTGGGTTTTCGCCGGGTACTCCGGTTTCCTCCCACAGTCCAAAAGCATGCTCCTGGATAGGTTGATTGGCTCGCAGACTAAAATTGTCCCGCAATGCCCGACGATGGACTGGCGTCCCGTCGTCGGGTGTATTCCTGCCTTACGCCCTGTGTTTCCGGGATAGGCTCCGGCTCACAGTGACCCTAGATAGGATTAAGCGGTTTCAGATAATGAGATGAGAATGTGCAGACTGAGAATTCCTCTCAACAGCTGCTCTTTCGAGATAGCCGTATCCCCTTTGTCACTTTTAACCTGCCATGTTGGAGACCTCATCATGCACCTGTGTTAAACACGTGTAAATAATTCCCGCAATTCTCTAAGAATATTTTTTTGCTACACGAGTCTTATTTATCGTTAAACAACGATGTTCTTCACTTTCTCTCGCAGGTGTGCAACTGGTTCATAAACGCTCGTCGCCGGGTGCTGCCCGATATCCTGCGCAGGGATGGCGAAAACCCCTACAAATGTGTGGCATCGCGCAAGGCGTTGACTGCAAGCAACGCGCAGCCGTTGAACCCAATGGCAGATAACTGGGAGGACCGTGATGAAGCGACGCCCGACGACCTGATCAAGCGCGATTTTAAGGTGGCTGCCATCACCCCGTCCGGCCGACAGTCGGTGCGCCCCTCCGTGATCCAGCACACCTTGACGCCGTCACCCGCGTCTTCCCTTCCCGGCTCGATGGCGCAAGTCCCCACCAACCGGCTGGCCAACTACCTCCTGGAAGCCGTCATCTGTAAGCGCGAATGCTTAAAGGAAGAAGGCGGCTCCTTCAGCCCAAACACGGACGCTGCGACCGCTTTGACAGATGTCTGCAATAACAGCAGTAGCGGGGTTAGCACCAGCAGCAGCACCAGCAGCACCCCCAATACTTTCCAAGAATTTCCACTGGACTACAGCGCTCAGAAAGCCAATGAAAGGCATCCTAATGGCACAGAGACATGCAGCAACGTTAGCACCTACAGCTCTCCGCCCGTGAGTCCAGCGGATCTGCCACCAGTCAATGACCTTAGGTACTTCCATATGCTGGTTGAGGTTGCTGTTGCACAGCGTGCGCTCGAAAACTTTTCCGAGTCCTAGGCACACATTTCATCTGCTTAGCGGTCAAGTGGAAACTATCCACTCGTCTCTTGCAGGTTTCCATTTGTTCCCATTGGTTATTTACCTTTGGAATGGATAAGCATTTGTTTTTGCTTAAACCTTCAGCTGATCTTTCTTAATGATTCAAGTGGTTTGGTCGGTTTTTTTGCTGTCCAAAGTCAAAGTATATTTTTTCCCCATTGCTTGCTGTGGTCCAGGTCACTTGCTCTTTATCCAGTGGGTAAAGTCAATGGAAACATTTTAAATATTGATTTTCATCCAAACTTTTAATGAAAACCGAACAAATCAAATGTTTTAAGCAATGCAAAGCTTCGTGCTGAATTTGTGATACAATGCCCCAGATTGTGAACATTTTTGCTGTTCAACAAAACACCCCAAAATGCTTCTGACATTCCTTTTACATTAAGTGCATATCACTACAGTGC
The DNA here is from genome assembly GCA_036362905.1 of Mordacia mordax. Taxonomy (NCBI): domain Eukaryota; kingdom Metazoa; phylum Chordata; class Hyperoartia; order Petromyzontiformes; family Petromyzontidae; genus Mordacia; species Mordacia mordax. The sequence continues at coordinate 6,237,579 of JAZEWT010000008.1, read as the reverse complement.
ATATCACTAAGTCTTGCCGATTTACATGAAACATTGCACATGGGCAAAATGCGTCACATTGTATGGTGACAAATTTGTTTTTTAAAATTTAAAACGTGGTCAGGGTGAATGCAAAATTTTGCAAGTTTGTTTCATATAGTTTCAAGTGCAGTGTCGTTTTTGACAAATGTTCAAAGTGTGCCTCTAAGTCGGTTGGTTAGTGGCGGACGCAATAGAAGTATTATTGACGCGCGGTACATTTTTTTTTACTTTATTGCACCAATAGTTTGTTCGTGTTAAGCGTGTTGATATTTCATAGTCTTAAGTTTTCATCGGCCTAAAGTGCATTTCTGGACATTTTTACATTGTTTTGTTTATGAAAGTGACGGAGCAAAAAACGTATAAAAAACGGGAGCTTGGCAGGCGTTAATATCGTTCGTGTAGGAAAGTTAGGCTTCTTAGATCCCAATCATGGCACCATTGTTAAACATGGTCTCTATGTAGGGTTCTAGATGTAAATCTTTTCTTCTTTAAAAATGTAAATGCTGCCATTTCCCTTGCATTAAAAAAAAACTATTTTTGCAATATAAGGTTAATTTTGTGATAACGAACTTTGAAGTATTACTATATTTCGTATTTTACAAAAAAATCCGTTGTGGCCACTTTGCATCTCAATGGGTTTTGCGTTCATTGAGGTGATGACGTTACACATTGATGCTGTCTGTTGTGGATCTTGGATTGAAAATGTTTGCTTTGCGGAACAAAAACGTGAAAATCTACGTTATCAAAATACTCCGTTTGATGCTTTTTGGGCAGTTCATTTTAATATACTTACATTTTCATACACAAACTGTCACACTTGAAAGGACAGACCCCGATTTGCAATGATGTAGGTTTTCACGGCTCAAGTGCATGATGATTGCTTCAAAAAAGCTGCTCTCTCGGGACAGCCGCGTCGATCTCCCTCCATCGCGACGTGACGTCTCATGCTAGAAGCATCCTCGGGCGCTTTTCCTGAGGATGCCTCGAACGTGTGAGGCGAAACGTCGCGATGGAGGGAGAGGGAGCGATGGAGGGAGAGGGAGCGATCGACGCGGCTGTCCCGAAAGAGCAGCTTTTCGAAGCAATCGTCAGACTTACTATTCAAGCACCTCATTCTGGTTCTGTCCGTGTGCCTTTTAACTGTTTGGTTAATTTCAACGTGCATTTCTAAATAATCTTGTTGTTCAAAGCAGATTGGTGTTGTAATGACTTAAACATTTAACTTAAACTTCAGTCTGCCCCGTGGTGAAACTGGCAAACTTTTTTGTATGTACAGTACTCTACACTATAACGGTACTTTGTATTGCACTGCACAGTGGAAACCAAAAAAAGACAAGGTTTGTTTCTTAATGTTACTTATTTTGACATTTTTTCTTTTTGTCATTTGATAAGTAATACGTATTTATTTTAAAGAAAATAATATGTTCTTTTGCATATCGTTTTTGGCCATCTATTAAATATAACTCATTCTCTTGAGTGTAATTTGACGTTTTCGATATTAATGTTTAAGTGTAATAAGGTTATTTTTAATGTGCACATTTGGGTCAAGCTAAATTTTCTGCTAAGCCGTTAACGTTTAACTTATTGTTTTTTTTGGTGAACGTTGTGCCCATTTTTAAGTACAGTGTGCCGTTTGGCCATCATATTCATAACATACACTGCTTTTCCGGGATTTGAGTCCTCATTTTATGGGTCCGAAGCGTTGCATGTCGTTTCCTCCATGGCTCTGTGCAGCGCTTTGTGATCCTCTGGTGAAAAGCGCTCCAGAAATTCAAATTACAATTATATACTTAAGTATGCAGTGACACCTCGCTACTAGTGATCTACTATACTTGAAGTTTGCTTGGTTTTAGGTGAGTCTGAGGTTTGTCTATGATAAAAGGAGTGTGTTTGCCTGCGTGCCTGTTTATTTTCCGAGGGGTGGCATATTGATGTGTTTTTTTTTTCAAAATAAACTACCTCGCTTTAGTGGTTTATTTTGTGTAATGGGCAATGAATGTGTCCATAGGTAAATGATCAGTAACCGTCAACATTTGTGTTTTAAACAGACGCGCTGGTCTCATGTAAATGCACTCGAACGGTTTGACGTTTAATAAGTGTGACCGAAAATGCAAACCTGGAAAATGTAAGGGAAATGTACGGCATTTAATCCCTTTTAAAATCATAACTTGAATAAAATGAACAGTGTCGAGGTTTCGCTGCATTACGCAATGGATGGTTTCCATTTGCTAGTTGAAGGTATAAAGCAAGCTCGTGAATGCTGTAATGGGTGCAAATGAGAAGTACAATTCCTGGGTGTCAATGCTGTGGTTACGAGTGATGGTCACGTGCTTAATCTTTACAAGTCCTCAATGTTTAGGTGCTTCATCATTATACAGAAGGATCGTGAGAAATGTGTTAACAAAACCAGACTAAATACAGCAATGTGCCTTAAGGTTATGCAGGAAAGTGATACTTTGCCAATCTACAGCAATGTGAATGTGTGTTAAGCTTAAACACTACCAATGGATCACATTGAATCCATTAATAGTGTTTGTGGTATCAGTTTGTACAAATAATGTCCCCAATGTAGCCTTAAATATAAAATTCGTACAGTACTTTGTGCACATGATTGCCACGGGAAAGCTTACCGCGTGTGCTAGGTGTACTAAGTTACATCCTAATTCTGTGCATATGGCTTGTACGAATGTACTGTTATATCAAGTGACCTCCCCATACTTAATAACAAATATGGCCTTTAATAGTAGTATTGTGTGTGTATATATCCACTGTCAGTATAGACTAAGCACAAAAGACTGTGAAAGCTGATTTTAGTGGTTGGATGTGACAACTCAGTGAGCTGTGCAATAACTGCCTTCAGGTTGAAAGGGTCTAATACTTTTATACATATTTTTTTTTCTACTGTAATGGAGGAATGCCTCCCAATTGTTTGTAAACTGTGATTTCTAAATAAATGTTGGAAAATTTCATTGCCGTCTTTTTAAAAGAACTCATTCAAATGAGCGTCTCAAAAAAAACGAAAGTGACAATCTCGTTTGTCTCAGGTGGTTTCGTTTTTTTTTAATGCAGAAGTTGTCGACCTTTTAGGGATGTCACTGACATGCAGACTCTGTTTAAATTACACCGTTCACAGATTTGTTTTAATTGTTTTAACAACGTGCGCTTTTTAGAGTAGCAGTAGTTGTTTGCACCACACTATACATTCCAAAACATTGTTTGCACCACACTATACATTCCAAAACATACGTGGTATCTGTCTTGGGCCCCATCCTGGCCAACCAGCACAGACCACTGCAGTATGATCACACGTACAATGACTGCTCGAGCTATTGATTCCAAGTGGCATGGACCAACGCCCTCGAACACACGCGCCCTTTAGCTAATTCACAAAATCTGAAAGTACAATTGGGGGGCTACTTTGTTGTTACGAGTGCATATGTGTACTTCCTTCAGTTTTCATCCTTATCTGCAGCGGTAAGCTCGCTTCGTGTTTACTGTAATTTTCATCAGATCCGCGACATCACACAGCTCTGGTGCATGGGAAAAATCCACGTGACCAAGCAAGCATTCTCACAAAAACATTCAGCACTCGAAAGGTGAAGTGACATTTTTATTGGCCTGGTGTGGACTGTGGCCTGCCCTACGACATGTTACATTGCTAAACACAGACAACGTGCGCACTGAATCATGCTACAGTAGCAGCTGTATGGCTTTTCTGTTTGCTAAGGCTTTGTTTTGTATCCTTATATATAGTGTTGCTGCTGTCATGGGTCCTTTACTCTTGTTTTGTTCTGTGCACCTGCTTGAGAGAACATTCCGTAGGTCATGCACGTGTAGTTTTCTATGCTGAAGCGCACCAAGAACGATCTCTGATTCAAAACTTTACATTTGTGTATGACAGGAGCGTGCACTTTTTTTTCCGTCCGTCTCTGCTCGTATACAGTAACCACGCCGACTTGTGAAAAATCACTGAGCGGTTGAGGAAGTAAAGCAATCTCCGGGTTCGTAGCAGTGAGTTTTTTGAAGCATATTAATACGGCCGCACAACTCGTTTGAAATATGAAATTTCTTTTAACGAAGTGTGAACTTATAACAGTAAACTCATAATGGTGGTTCGAAAGAGGGCCCTCCAATGTATACCTTGTCCACCAATATTGCTGTCTGCAAGGGATTGGTGGATCCCACCTTTACCTATAGAGCATCCTTATCGAGTACAACAGCACAGTAGCACTGCCCAGTTAAAGGTGTGGTTTCCCTGTGAAAATACGGTTAAGTCACTGCAAGTGACAAAACATTGACTTGTATGTTTTCATTTTAAAGGAAAGCTTTGTTGTGTTTTAATGAGCTTCCTTGTAGTATAGACACATGCCGTCCAATCTCATGTCACCCATTGTTGACATCTCTACAGTACTGTCACAAGCCCGTTTTTGTCCGATTGGCTGAATGAGAGCTTCGGGCTCATATAATCTCATTGTCAGAAACCGCTTAGTTCTGTACAGAGTCGCGGTGAGCCGGAGCATATCCCGGTAGACAGGGTGCAAGACAGGGATATTCCCACGATGGGACGCCAGTCCATCACTGGGCTCTGAGGGCAATGTAGTCTGCAAGCCAATTAACCTGTGCAGCAGCATGTTTTTTTAGACTGTGAGAGGAAACCGGAGTGCCCGACGAAAACCCACGTGGACACGGGGAGAGAACATGCAAACTCCACACAGAAAGGCACCCCAGCCGAAATTCGAACCCGGGACCTTCTTTGCTGTGAGGCGACAGCGCTACCCACTGGGCCGCCGTGGCTTTCGTCTCATGATCTTCTGCAAAAGGTATCATCACTCATTTCCACAATCTAACTTGCAAAGTGTGCAGGTGGCGCATTACTAGCCCACATTTACAGAATTCGTTTACCGCGCGCTGCTGGATAAGCGGCTATAGTGCTAGCGGTGCTGTCAACTTCCAACTCATTGCAGCGTTCTGCAGAGCTCGGCAAAGTTACCGGCTTTAAACGCAATACACGTCCTTCCTTGCAACGTTGGACATTTCTCCAGACAGACTGAGTCACCCCTCACATGACTTGCTCAGAACGAGGCGAGCGCATATTTCCAACTGTGTTTTTTCCCCTGTCCTGGTGATTCATACCGGAGGCATGACAGCTTGTTTGAGACAATGCGTTGATATTGTCAAGCGGTGGGAAAATGCAAATAGATGATGCATTAGCATGTGCATCCACGTCAATTAAGTGTCATTTGGCGAAGTGCTTTGTAACCCTTGTTCCCTGAGCCTTTGTGTATTGCAGGCTGGCACCTTCCACGAAACTCAAGGGCAAGGACTCTGTGTACAAAGGTCTGGCTCTCTTCGCATACAGTAACAGCAGGCAGGAAGCAATCTACTCATGTCAAGAGTTGTCACCCCCACCCCCATGCTTGCGCCGTTGGGCATTTTGCCCCGTGTGTATTTATGGAATCATAGAGCCTCCTGCTGGCTGAGAATAACACTGTTAAGAGGTTACAAAAGTACGTAAGCAGACAACGCCTCTCCTTCGCGTGTCTTTGATACATACACAAGCGACTTGTTTTTAACATTTCCTTTCAGTCATATGGCACGGGAATGCATCACTTCACCCACATTGCTTCAGCGAAGCATAATTTTGGACCGGCTTTGTCATTTATTGTCTCATCGGTAGTCATGCTTGCTTGAACCAAATGACCTCGGAGTAGAACCGCCTGCTCCTCCGCATTGGGGAGGCGTCAGTTGACGTTGCTCGGGCGTCTGATAAAGATGCCTCCTCGGCGCCTCTCTCTCCAGAGGCGTTCCCGGGCACTGCCAACTGGGAGGAGGCCTCGAGGCAGACCCAGGAACCGTTGGAGGGATTACATTTCTCAGCATGGCCTGGCAACGCCTTGGAATCTCACGGGAAGAGCGGGGAGGAAGTCGTTAGGGAAAACGACGTCTGGACTGCTTTGCGAAGCCTGTTGCCTCCGCGAGAGGGGTTTTGTCTGCCAAGTTTGTGAATTATCTCCTTGAATGTGCGATCTCTCTCTGGGAAACTCCCCAGCGGTTGTGCAGTTTGGACACACGGTGCCGCTGACATAAAATAAATACATTTCCCAAATAGGAACCTTAAACAAAGGTAGGATTTCACTTCGGTTAGGATATCCTTATCATATCTACTGCTGGATGAGGGCTTCACCAAGACAGTGAAGACTTTGGGGGTTATCTGACCATATGCTCCACGTTGGTCAGTGCGAATTGGTGTTTGGAGCATAGACGTGCGGTACAACGGATTCTGCTCCATAGCTCTCTGCTGCCTACAATCTATAACAACTGTTCTGCTTGGTTGTCACGCAGTTTTGGAGCAACGTGTTAGACAGAGTGTGATCATTTAAATTGCTCAGATGTCTTGTTATTTTGGCGCTGCTGAGTTAGTGACTATCCCTCATAACAACATGAATCATTTGCAAACGACGTTTTCCCTGAAAGTGTGTCAAGCATCCTCAGATAATAATAATAATTGCACTTCTTAAGCGCTTTTCACCCGAGGGTCACAAAGCGCTGCACAGAGCTGTGGAGAGAACGGCACGTCAAGAACAAGAACAATGTCAGAGCAGTTCAATTGATAGTCAAATAATAGCTTTAATAATGAATAAAGGGCGGCACGGTGGCCCAGTGGGTAGCGCTGTCGCCTCACAGCAAGAAGGTCCCGGGTTCGTATCTCTCGGCTCGGGTGCCTTTCTGTGTGGAGTTTGCATGTTCTCTCCGTGTCCGCGTGGGTTTTCGCCGGGTACTCCGGTTTCTTCCCACAGTCCAAAAGCATGCTGCTGCATAGGTAAATTGTTTTTCAGACTAAATTGCCCGCAGTGCCCAATGATGGACTGGCGTCCCATCGTGCGTATATCCCTGCCTTGCGCCCTGTGTCTGCCGGGATAGGCTCCGGTTCACCGCCACCCTGCATAGGACTAAGCGGTTTCTGACAATGAGATGAGATTTTATTTTATCCCAACAACTTCTGTTCGGAGTTTACGACCAGACTTGTTCAGTTTTATCTTTCAGTATAGAGTCTAGGATAAGTGGGAAATCGAACTCATTGTAATTATCTCATCTCTCACCTCATTATCTGAAAACGCTTAATCCTATATAGTGTCACGGTGAGCCGGAGCCTATCCCGGAAACACAGGGCGCAAGGCAGGAATACACCCAACGACGGGACGCCAGTCCATCGCCGGGCATTGCGGGACAATTTTAGTCTGCGAGCCAATCAACCTATCCAGGAGCATGCTTTTGGACTGTGGGAGGAAACCGGAGTACCCGGCGAAAACCCACGCGGACACGGGGAGAGCATGCAAACTCCACACAGAAAGGCACCGGAGCCGAGAGACTCGAACCCGGGACCTTCTTGCTGTGAGGCGTCAGCGCTAACCACTGGGCCACCGCGCCGCCCTATTGTAATTATGTAACATAATATTAGACTGCAATTCATAGCCCATTATTGGCGTTTACGACCAGACTTGTTCAGTTTTATCCTTCAATATAGAGTATAGGATTAGTGGGAAATCGAACTCATTGTAATTATATAATATAATATTAGACTGCTATTCATAGCCCATTATTGGCTGGAACGTCAAGTTTTTAAAGTCCATCAAGAGGAATCGATCCGCGTGGTCGCCACCGAAGGATAATCGAGAGTCGTGGTATCGATTCCGTCAGAGTTAAGTGTACGGGCGGTGTCAGAGCTGCGCGGATTTTTCTCTTTACTTTAATGTTTCTTTATTTAAAATAAAATAAAAACATTGTGAACTTAATTTGAACGTCGCCTTTATTTAACCGCTGAGTTCGCGACGCTTCAAGGACCGTTCTTTGAATTGTGAGTAACGGGAGACTACGCACGCGTTTGTGTTCAATGCTGTCGGAATGATCTGTGCGTCATCTCGTCGAGCACAGCCTGTTCGTAAAACGTGCGATTGCCGACACATTTGTTCGCTTTAAAAAAAAACGCACAAGATGTTATAACGAGTTATAATAGAGCTTTAAAGCGATTGAGAAAGATTCGTTACATTTGCTAGCGCGCATCGGCGCGGCGGGCGCCATCCGCGTTGCCGATTGGCTAAAGGGCGCGCGGGTCCCGGTCAACCCCGCGATCCGATTGGTCCGCTCCGACTGTCAACAGCGCTGTCGCGCCCCATGCGTTGTACGGAATGCAAACGGTGCCTCCTAGTGTTGCGTAACCGCCGATTAAAAACCACTGCTGGATGATGTGGTGGTGATGGTGATGGTGTTGATGGTGGTGATGATGGTGGTGGTGATGGTGGTGATGATGTTGATGGTGGTGGTGATGATGGTGGTGATGGTGGTGATGATGATGATGGTGGTGATGATGATGGTGGTGGTGATGATGGTGGTGGTGGTGATGATGATGATGGTGATGATGATGGTGGTGATGATGATGGTGGTGATGATGATGATGGTGATGATGATGATGGTGATGATGGTGGTGATAATGATAATGATGATGGTGTTATTGATGGTGATAATGATGATGGTGGCGAGTTCGAATCCCGCTCACGGCGAACACCAGTGACGACTTTCTCGATCGCTCCTGGGCCTCCCCTAGGTCGACTCAGCCTCAAATGAGTACCTAGTGTAGTATGTAAACATTGCCTCTATGGAGACAAAGGCGGCCGAGCGTGGTACCGGTCACCCACTCTCGTGTGCAGTGTCGACCTTCATAGGTGCTCGCTAACCGCACTTGACCCTACAGTCTGTTAAGGCTATATGGGGGATCTTTGTCTTTGGTGATGGTGGTGATGATGGTGATGGTGGTGATGATGGTGATGGTGGTGATGGTGGTGATGGTCTGCTCGCCCACGGTGCGGGTTGCTTGAGCATAACTTACACAATCATTCACTCTCTCCGTGGTTCATTTGAGCTGTTTCACGATGTCACTCGCCGCTAGCTGCAGCTCCGGTTTTATAAACACTGTGCGGGTTCTATGTAGAAGCGCCTTAGGCTTTTGGCCCCGTGCCTTCATGAGTCCGCACTGGCCAGCGTGGTGAAGTATGGTCAAATAGGTCAAATAACACACCACGACCAGCACGGCACTCGAAGCCCCCCCCCTCTCATTATTCCGTAGTGGATTGACAAAAGGCCGTTGTTACACGTGGCATGCAATACTCTACACTCATTTGTAATACCGATTAGATTATTTTTAAGTGTCATTTCAACTTAAAAATTGTCTTATTCGAGCACACAACCTGGAGCACTTATCGGCTTGATGTTGGTGTTTAAAGGCAGCTGCTCTGCACGTTCAGACAGCGTGTAAATGTTATATTATCGGTGGAATAAATGTTGATACCTCTGCGAAGTAGGTCATGATCAGCGGCCAACCTTGCACGTGACTTGGGATATTAAAATGCCTTTTGTTTTGGTATTTCTCGGGAACCCAACGTTTCAAGCCATGTGACACAACGTGTACCATTAATTGGAAACTTGTGGTGAAAAAAACACACACAATTGCGAAATAATAATGATTGCATTCATAGAGCGCTTTTCACCCGAGGGTCACAAAGCGGTGCACAGAGCTGTGACGAGAGCGGCATGTCAGCAACAACGATACGAGAACTGAAAATCAGCAATTACAGCGTTTTTTTTTTAAGTATTAGTCTGTTCAAGCGACACATCTGGGCATAACCATTTGCTTTTGAAACAAAATTATCTATCTGCATATCCGTTATCTCGAGCTTGCTGACATGGTGATGATGGCAATGACACGATAACAATCCCAGTTGTTGCTTGCAGGGCTTTCAAATATGCAGTACAGACATGTACACCGGAATAACACTAACATATGCGTAATAGGACATTTGTGACACCAGGATGTGTTATATATAAGTTGTGCTGCATTAGGTACTTATTATATACATCACGTTTAAAACAGGGTGGCGCGGTGGTGCAGTGAATAGCGCTGCTGCCTCACAGCAAGACGCCCTAGGTTCGGTTCCCGTCTGGGGTGCCTTTCTGTGTGACGTTTGCGTGTTCTCGCTCTCTCTTCCCGTGCCCGCGTGGGTTTTCGCTGAGTACGCCGGTTTCCTCCCACCGTCCAAAGCCCCCCCCCCCCCTGCGACCCTGTACAGCTTTAATCGGGCACTAATACTGACTGACTTGCGCTTAGAGCAATGACTTGCATCATTGTTTGTGCCACAGTTTATGACTGGACTTGAGAAACCCCCCCCTGGCCGTATGAGACCACGTAAATGCGTGTTGTGCTCACATCCACAGTGCCATAAGAGCGGAGGCTTTACAAGTGGTATGCCTGGTGTAGTGCACAATTTAGTTATTGGTCAATGAGCGATAACCTAAAATATTTCGGTAAGGTTAACTGTTACATTCTTGATAAAACATCAATGCTCCTTAATGAGTTCTAAAAACAATCAACCAGTTGCTGTTTAGTGAAAATGTCCACAGTTTCTAACTGCTTAAGCATTGTTTTACCTATACCTGAATGTGCTCATCTGCCTATTATTACACATTACCCAATTTCAGTTTGTTTATTCTCATCTCATTGTCAAAAACCGTTTAGTCCTGTACAGGGTGGCGGTGAGCCGGAGCCTATCCCGGCAGACAAAGGGCGCAAGGCAGGGATATACGCACGATGGGACGCCAGTCCATCCCGGGCACTGTGGGCAATTTAGTCTGCGAGCCAATTAACCTATGCAGCAGCATGTTTTTTGGACTGTGGCAGGAAACCGGAGTGCCCGGCGAAAACCCACGCGGACACGGGGAGAGCACTCGCAAACTCCACACAGAAAGGCACCCGAGCCGAGATTCTAACCCGGGTGCTTCTTTCTATGAGGCGACAGCGCTGCCCACTCGGCCACCGTGCCGCCTTTAGCTTTTAGAAACTCCGACGGTATTTTGCATTTATAATTTAACTTCTTGACTATGAAAAGTACTCAATGTGTTTATCCTGGCACACAGAAGCAGAAAATGAAGACAGAAGACAACGACGTCTCTCTGGATTATCGGGCGTGGAGCGTACGCGTGGCCGTTATCGGAGGTGGCTTCGCTGTCTACTCCTTCGTGTTTCTGCTCACACACATCATTTCCCGGGCTCTCAGCATTACTTACAACGGCCTCTTGAATCAAGAGCGCGTGTTTTGGTCTTTGGCAGCCGCCAGGGCCGTGTTCGGGGTGCAGGCATCCATCGCAGGTGATGATGATCTTGTAAAACATCTGTCGCTCTTGTGCTTAGAGAACCTGATGGTTGCAGCTTTTCGTTTTGTGATTTGTTTTTTTTAATATGCCGAAGACACTTAAAACTAATTGTGTCATGTAATTCAAAACGAGAATTTCTCAACTGAAGTCAAACATACACTTTTATACTGTACACTGCATGTGCTTATTAAACTGTGAATAAAAATAATGCACAACAGTGATGGGGGCATCATTTAATGTAAATAGTCATTTTTAAAAGTTCACAATTTCCATTCGAATGTACAAAATTGTTAGTATAAACATGTTTGTTTAAAGCACTGTGGGTATCTCAACGTTTTCCTGCCTAAAGCAATTCTAAAAACAACATTTGAAAGTTTGAACCCGTGTAAGTAATTTTCAAAATAACAATAAATGACCCGCGATGGACTGGCGTCCCGTCGTCGGGTGTATTCCTGCCTTACGCCCTGTGTTTCCGGGATAGGCTCCGGCTCACCGTGACCCTATATAGGATTAAGCGGTTTCAGATAATGAGATGAGACAATAAATGACAGCAGTACATTCACAGGTTTTATGATATATGTAATACTTTACATTTCATATCTGGTTATGTTAGAGATAATTATCCTCCCCATTCTGACATTTGGTCATCGCCAATCCATGAGTTTCAAGGCAGCAGCTCCTCTGCGGGATGCATTTGGTGACACATTCTCATTGCTGCGTGCGCGGTCAGGGCTGTGGGTACTGCTCGCCGATCACTGGCTCTTCGAGGGCCTGGTTTGGCGGCAGTGCTGGTGGAGCTGGATGATCATCCTCACCACCGTGGGCTTCTTCCTGTTCGAAAACGTCGCCCTGCATGCGTCGAACGTCGTGTTCGGTGGCCTCGACCTGGGCCTGGCCGTCCACCACGCTCTCAGCGCCGCTGGCTTCCTCACTATGGTGCTGTGGGACTCCTCAGGCCACTACATTGCTATCGTGATACTCCTGCTGGAAATGAGCACCCCATTCACCTGCATCTCCTGGATGCTGCTCAAGGTTCTGAAACAATTATTTAGCATTACCATAAATAGTTTCTTTTATTCATACCGTGCCTGTAAATGCAGAACGTCCCAAGCTACCGAAACTAAGGGGCATTTTAAGATAATCTAAAGAGAATTGGTCATTCAGTATGTGTTTGCAGACCCAATTAAAATCGAAAAAAACAAAGCAGCAAAGTACGATTGACGGCAAATATAATAGCTGCACCTGTGCTGGAGACAGTTCATCCTCTACTAAATGTATATGTTATGCTCTTGAATTCAGAAATTCTAGATGCCTTTATTTTATTTTTGTATGGTAAGCTTTTACACAGAATTGGTATGAAATCACCAAATTCCCATTCGGCAATTAGTTATGTTGTCTACTCTTCCCTCTGAACATAATTTTGCAATAATTAGGCCAGGTTTAGCTTTAACTTGGGTTGAATGCTGACCGTAACTCCTGTGTTTTTGGAAGTTTGCATGTTCTCCCTGTGGTCACGTGGATTTGGTGGTGTCCTTTGCTTTAACTCTACACATTTCAAAACATACTTTTGTTTTATTAATTTACGATACATTCGCACATCATAAGCTACTTTGTTGAGCTATCATGTGACCAGTTCACCTTTGTACAAGAGCTAGGACCTCTGGGCATTACCTAGTAAATACAATATTTCAATAATTTAAGTATTGAACTGGTTTAAACTTATACTTCTCTCATTTCACACACTGTAACTACCAGTGGATTTCATGCAGTAGAGGCGTGATATGATCCGTTAATTTAAGAAATTAACACATGATCTGCTGCAAAGTTTTTTTTTTACGTGTTATGACTATCCTCCAACAAGCATGCCGTTTAGTTGATGTTGCAGTAATTGGTATTTCTGCACTCAGGTAGCTGCGAATGCAAGGTTGTCTTTGAGGGCATGCATAGCCCAATTGCTATGTGTACCACACCCAGCTTGCCGAGCCTGATTTAGCCAGTTACCACCAATTAGGTTTGAAATGTGTAGCGGAAAAGTTACTGTTACAAGCGTTTCGTGTGTGTAGGCCTCTCAATCGAAATTACATTTGAAAGGGATACTGCAGGACGTGCAGCCACAAGCACGGTGATTTATTCGACGTAGTTGGCATCTGTTAGACAGTGCTTGCCTTGATGGTGTGCAGTAGTGTCATGGAAAATATTCTTGATTTGAACAACTTAATATATCGATGTGTGCTTCTAAGGCTTGCTTAATGAGAAGTGCTCTTCGGAGCTGGTATTTCAGATTTGCTGCGGGGCGTGCGTTTATCTTCCCAATTTTTTTCTTGTTTCATCGAAAGACAGAAGTCACGGTGGCACAGTGGGTGGCGCTGTCGCCTCCTCACAGCAAGAAGGCCCCGGGTTCGAAACTCGGCTCGGGTGCCTTTCTGTGTGGAGTTTGCATGTTCTCCGCATGTCCGCGTGGGTTTTCGCCGGGCACTCCTGTTTCCTCCGACAGTCCAAAAAACATGCTGCTGCATAGGTTAATTGGCTTGCCCTGTGATGGACTGGCGTCCCATCGTAGGTATATCCCTGCCTTGCGCCCTGTGTCTGCCGGGATAAGCTCTGGCTCACCGCGACCCGGTACAGGACTAAGCGGTTTCTGACAATGAGATGAGGTGATGCAAAAGTCAGTGTTTATAAATACGTGCGCAAATGACCATCAGCTTAATAATAATCCTTGTCTTAGCGGAGTCTGATATTTTGATGCAATATACTACACTTAAAGAAAGTAGAGGTGTAATTGACACTCGTTCTCTCTTGTCTCCAGGCTGGCTATGCAAAAACGCTGCTGTGGAAAGTCAACCAGATGGTGATGATCCACATGTTCCATGGGCGCATGTTCCTCACCTACTACTTGTGGTGGGAATGCTGGAGGAATCGACACGGACTCATAAAGCACGTGGCCCTTCCTACGTTGTTCATCTTCTACATTGGCCTGTTTGTACTGACAGTCTATCTCAACCCATATTGGACCTACAAGAAAACTATGCAGTTGGCAAATCCTGTTGATTGGAACTTTGCCAATAAGGACTTAAACTTAAATGGCCACAAAGTTGCAGATGCGATTAACAAGAAGCATTCGTAGGACCACAGTTACGTTTGTAAAAAAATCTATATCTGCAAGGCACATTGGACTTTAAGCTACGTTATATAATAACACTGGATACTAATGTATTTTAGTTGTCAGATATTAAGTCTTAGATGTTTTTAAAGACATTCTCTAACATTTTAGTGGTACAGTATTTGTATTGAAAAGTCATTTTAGACCAGTGGTTGCAAATAGCTTTGACTTGAGCACTTATTGATGCTCTTTATAGTGGTCAAGAAATGGAGGCAATTAATTCAAACTGGCGGTGGCATGTTTTAAAGAGAACTGGTACAATGTTTACCTTCTCTGTCACTTATAGCAGATCCTCAAAGTACATGCTTAGGCCTCGGTTTTAAATATTCTGCATCTTGGGTGCAGTGCACGGAACTTGCAGCAACGACATTTGTACTTTGCCCTTTTATACTTTGCCCTAAGAGTTCAAGATCGGTTTGTCTAAATTTTGAAATAAGCTGTATGGTTGTGATGTGGTAATATTTTAGATGTAAATTTAAATTATGGTCTGTGGCAAGGCTACCGCAAGACCTTTCCCAGTCCTTCATCGGTTTCACATCCTTCCATCTCTGCATCTGTCAGGGCTTATAGGTGATTCAGTGCTGGGATGCGAGGATAGGGTTTGGAAAAATGCTCTGTTATTGGGTTAAAATCAAATCCCATAATTAATATTCGTAGATTTTATTAATTTATTCATTTGCTGCTAAAATACTTGATTAGTGGGTTGTATGATTTTGCATATTTTTCAGACCTAAAAAGCACATGACAATCTAAAAACTAAAATATATACACATAGTGTGCTGTTTGTAAACAGTTTACGATAATGAGTAATAGTTTGGAATGGGTAATGGTTTGTTTTTTAACCGCACTCTTTGGTATTATACATGAATCAACTTTTATTTGTTGCAATAACTAGAGTTATACTTTGACTTGCTGCGAAACATCAGTTGTTACTGGTCAGGTCCGAAAAACAAACAGCAAAAACATGCTGTTGCTATTAAGCGTTATGATTGTAGGCAGTATAAAGCAAGCAGTACATTTGTTCAGCACTAATCAACTTGCAATATTAACAGGGGGAAAGACGTTATGACGGCCACATGTACAAGTGGAAACACTGCTTAAAAAGGCAAAACATCGGTGTATGTTTTGACGGATCTCACTCACGTGTTTCTTGTTTACCTCAGCAAAAACGCTCTCAGTAAAGTTTACATGTGTGACGCGCAAATGTGCGCAACCCTGTTGAGCATCAATTTAGTAGTCATTTAGTTGATTGTGAGTCGAGGAGAAATGACCTGTCTCGAGCAAAGTTT
>JAZEWT010000008.1:6207536-6221878 GCA_036362905.1 Mordacia mordax | reverse complement strand
GTGGAGGAGATAGAGAGTAGAACGAGGAGAGGTTATATTTGAGTGTGAGGATAGGTGTCTGGGGCAGCACGGTGGCCCAGCAGGTAGCGCTGTCGCCTCACAGCAAGAAGGTCCCGGGTTCGAATCTCGGCTCGGATGCTGCTTTCTGTTGTGTGGGAGTTTGCATGTTCTCTCCCCTTGCCTGCGTGGGTTTTCACCGGGCACTGCGGTTTCCTCCCACAGTCCAAAAAACCTGCTGCATAGGTTAATTGGCTTGTAGACTAAATTGCCCGCAGTGCCCGGTGATGGACTGGCGTCCCATCGTGGGTGTATCCCTGCCATGCGCCTTGTGTCTGCCGGGATAAGCTCCGGCTCACCGCGACCCTGTACTAAGCAGTTTCTGACGAGATGAAATCGGTATCTGCCCATACATTTTCTTTATGAGCATGCAAAGATGCTCGAGCCACTGCTGGGATGAAACCCTCTTCACACATTGCCATCTCAACTTTGCCGGGACTCTCCATCTCGATAAGATCACTATTGCCCTAAAATCCTGTATAGATGTTGGTTTGTGGTTAGATTAAATAATATATAGAATAATAATGTCGGTTTTCACGGCTCGGTGCATGATGAGTGATTCAAAAAGCTGCTCTCTCGGGACAGACGCGTCGATCGCTCCCTCTTTCCACATCGCGCCTGAGGATGCCTCTAACGTGTGAGGCGAAACGTCGCGAGTTGGAGAGAGGGAGCGATCGACGCGGCTGTCCCGAGAGAGCAGCTTTTCACAGCAATCATCATTCTGTTATCCAGCCAAACGGTTAGGAAAGAGGCCAAAAGATGTTTTAAAAGAGCGCATATGCAAAAAAGTGCATTTCTACATAACTGTGTTGTTTCATCAACAACGAATGTGCAAAACAAGGCACAATGCGGGAACTTTAAGGGGGGGGGATTCCTGTACTTGATATAGTTGTAGGTAATACAGTTTTTTCTGAGTTTGTCATATAACATTTCTGCAGTGGTATCATTCCTGGTCTTGATTTATAATGAGATTTAGTTTTTATTGTTTACTAACATTTTGTGTTATATTTTAGATTAATGTTTGGTTAAATGAGTCAATAAGGTGGCTTTATGGCTGAGAGCTGTGGGCTGGCACTGCTGAGGTCCTGTATTTAAAATTTGGCAGCTGCCAAACTATTGAACTGGATTCTCATGTGCAGTGAGTTGATGCTCCCAGCCCAGTCACAAATGACAAGACAAATCGTTACAAATAAATGCAGTTCATGACCACCTATGTGCCAGTTGATATTCAAAAATATTGTTGAACCATCACATGAGAAACAATACTTTAGTGCCATAGTGGATGGGAAAATAATGTCCTGTGCAGAAACAGGTCACTTGAAAGGATCTCAAAAGTAACTCTGGTCTCCCCTTCCACGGGTCTGTACCATACCACAAACGTTTACACTGCTGTCTAAGAAATTCATGTGGATTGTTGCATGACACGATACCGATAAGTTAAAATACTTTTTGGTGATACTTTTGGCAATAGTGCACAAGTACAAAATGTGTATTTTTAAATAAAAAAAACTCCACAAACTCTAATAAGTACGATTTAATCCACTTGTATTGCATCGTACGTTTTCACGACTAGATGTATGGGATTTTCTTTTTACAGCTGTTCTTTTGGGATAGCCCTGTAGAACGAGAGGCGGGGGGAACGATCAACACAGCTATCTGGAAATAACAGCTTTGAAAAGCAATTCTCATAGTTGAATACACTATCTTTTAATTTACGGCTGTTATTTACGAATGTGTTGAGTTTAAAGGTACTGATAGCACAATTGGGATAAATTCATTTAACTTTTAAAGAAATTCGAGCTGTATTGCTTTGATGTTGCATTGCTAAATTGTCAGTCAATGGAATTCTATCCACTTCATCAACATAGCATATTGTTTCCTGCGAACTCTGATAATATATGGTATATTACAGAGAAGTCTTGGGTTTTTTTCCCCAAATTTAAAAAGTCATTGCATCCTTATAGTACTGTGTAACGCTTTTGTGTTGTTGTTTTATCTGCCCCACTTTAGTTGCATGCTCTCCCCGTGTCCGCGTGGGTTTTCGCCAGGTACTCCGGTTTCCTCCCAAAGTCCAAAAGCATGCTCCTGGATAGGTTGATTGGCTCGCAGACTAAAATTGTCCCGCAATGCCTGGTGATGGACTGGCGTCCCGTCGTCGGGTGTATTCCTGCCATACGCCCTGTGTTTCCGGGATAGGCTCCGGCTCACCGTGACCCTATATAGGATTAAGCGGTTTCTGACAATGAGATGAGATTTACAATCACAGTTTCAAATTGTCCCTGTGCCAATTCATTGCAATGCACCCCATGAATGTGGATGCTAACACAGCAGCGGCGCTCAAGAGAGTGGCATCGCAACGTTTTATTGGGCGGAGAATTACCCTCCCCTCCAACACCATTCCCCAGGCTTGATTTTAATCTCTCTTAATCCCATTCACTTTGCAAGGGGGATGGGAGAATGGGGCGTGGGGGGCTCGGGTCGGCGTGGGATGCATGTTTACCGAAAGTGTCAGCAGTCACATGCGCCCTGTGAGAACCCCTGATGGCGCAAGCGTCGCCCCGGTGGGCAGCTCGGTTGGTGACTACAGTATTCCAGCCTGCTGGTGAATGGTGGTGGTGGGGGCAGGAGCGATGGAAGGGAAATGCCTCAGCGGTGTCTTGAGAACAGCTGCTTTGGATCACGCGTATTTGCACGTAGAGCCATTTTGTCAATTCGCCGTGGGTCATCGTGGAGTTGAACACTTCCTCACGCTTGCCTGGGTGGTGGCCCTAGACGTAATACCATACAAACACAATACCGTTACAGCAGTGGACTTTACTGCACTGCCTCTCATCTCATTGTCAGGAACCGCTTAGTCCTGTACAGGGTCCCGATAAGCCGGCCTATCCCGGCAGACAGGGCGCAAGGCAGGGATACACCCACGATGGGACGCCAGTCCACCGGGCACTGCGGGCAATTAAGTCTGCAAGCCAGTTAACCTATGCAGCAGCATGTTTTTTGGACTGTGGGAGGAAAACGGAGTGCCCGGCGAAAATCCACGCGGACACGGGGAGAGCATGCAAACTCCACACAGAAAGGCACCCGAGCCGAGATTGGAACCTGGGACCTTCTTGCTGTGAGGCGACAGCGCTACCCTCTGGGCCACCGTGCCACCCACACGTTTTTAATGCCGAGTGTTATTTATCTTTTGAAAACATTTCTCTATTCACGGATGCATGTGACTTAATATCACTTGGGTAGTCATCGGAAATCTGGACGGACGGATTAATTTGCTGCCAACTTAAAATCTGCTCTTTACACTTTTACACATGTAACGCTGTAGTGTGTATTTTAGAAGTTTCGTTCACTTGTTATCCACGCTTTTTTGCTGATGGTAGCAAGATTCATGTACTTGTGAGACGCCTCTTTGCGCTCCGTGTGGGTTCTCACCCATGGACAAGTGTCAATAATAAGTCTTGCACACGATACATGCAAAGTGCAGATATATAGGAGAATCCCACCCGGATTCACGGGTTGGATAGTGGACAAAGCAGGTACCATAACACGCTCGTTACAAGCTTTCATTATTGATACATTTGCCTTCACTCCCATCAATGTTCGGCGTAATTCAACCGGAACGCACGCGCCATAAATTGTACTCGTGGGTGCAATGCTCGCAAACAATTGACAATTACTCAGGCTGAATCGCCCTATTCAGAGGTTGTGACAGGCGGGTAGCCGTGAGGAACACGCGAAGGTACCGCCTACCGTTTCCCAGGTCTCAAGCGCGGCTCGAAGTGTTGTCGCCAAGCGCGTCGTTGTGTTCGTGCGCGCATCTCAGCGGCGTTGCAGCCTCAGTCGGAGGAGAGAAGGGACGTCGGGGAGGAGGTAGGGGTTCGCGCTTTGCCAGCCTCAAGACAACGCCGTGGTCCAAATGCTGGCAAGGCAGGTGCGTAACCCTTCTGTGCCAAGGGCGCCATTGGACCTGGCAGAGAGAGCTGTCACACGAATAGCCGGTGAGTGACAAGCTGGCGATGCATGCTTCTCAGCTGGCCGTCGTTACAGTTTCGTTAAGCTTTACATTTACCACGTTAGTGTTTGAACAATATAACACGACTTGCAGTAGATTCCATTTTTTTTTGGTTAGGGTCACGTAAAATATGTTCGTCATAAACCCGCTACCACCCGACAACAGCCAGTCAGTTAAATATGTCAACGTTGACAAAACGTGGCAATTCTTCACTATCTCAGCACACCTGTGTGTTGAAGAGCAAACTCACAGCATTTATACTGTACTGATTGGCTACTGCGGCGATGGACCGGCGTCCCGTCGTCGGGTGTATTCCTGCCTTACGCCCTATGTTTCCGGGATAGGCTCCGGCTTCACCGTGACCCTATATAGGATTAAGCGGTTTCAGATAATGAGAGAGAGATGAGAGATTGGCTACTGTCGAGTGGTGGAGGGTTTACGACAAACATTTTTTACGTGACCCTAACCCAAACAAATTTGAATCTATTGATAACATTGGTAAGGAAAGCCTTCGAATTAAATGATTTACAATATTCGCTTAATATATTTTAAAACGCCTATATCAGCGGTATTTTCGTGCGTGGAAAATCATTGAAGTGTAATATTTTGTGAGTGAATATTTGTGGATGTGTACAAATCGAAAAAGATCAATTGACTTGCGAAATGTTTAAATAACTGATATTAAACAATTCAAACTTGCATGCAATACAATATATCAAACACGAGTTATCTTTTTAAGAAACTTTTTTTTAATGTACCTTCACAATTTAACGACTTATAAAAGCAACAATAATTGTCCAAATGTTCATTCGGAATTGATATTAGTGCTCATTACCCTTTGCAGCAGTTACCCATAGACAACACCTGAAGCCACGTGTTACTATACAATGTAAGAGTTACTGTGGCTTATATTGCACAAATACAACTGTCCATTGTTACCTTTTCCGTCTGTTGACAGAGCTAGCATATGTTATTCTCTCAATAACATAGTGTGCCCGACCACTCGAATCCTGTAGCTGTGGAAAAGAAAGGCAGAATGCATTGAAGTGACGAGTGAACAAACGATACAGGACACACCACACTTTCAGGCAGCGTTGAATTGTCGTGGCACAAACATATTTCAGCCAGTGAATGGAAGCATAGATGGCCTTGAGCTAGTGTAACATCTCATCTCATTGTCAGAAACAGCTTACTCCTGTACAGGGTCGCGGTGAGCCGGAGCCTATTCCGGCAGACACAGGGCGCAAGGCAAGGATATACCCACGTTGCGACGCCAGTCTATCACCGGGCACTTAGGGCAATTTAGTCTGCAAGCCAATTAAACTATGCAGCATCATGTTTTTGGACTGTGGGAGGAAAACGGAGTGCTCGGCGAAAACCCAGGTGGACACGGGGAGAGAACATGCAAACTCCAGGCAGAAAGGCACCCGAACCGAGATTCGAACCCGGAACCTTCTTGCTGTGAGGCGACAGCGCTACCCACTGGGCCACCGTGCCGCCTTAAAATGTATTCCAATCCTTTAGAAATTGTTCCCTAAAGCACAACTGAATTCATTTGGGAGCTGCCCCAGCCTTTATAACAAAAGTCTAACGTGTATAATGGTGCAAACTCTTTGCTATCTAACCTACACGGGAGAGTACAAGGAAGGATCGTGCAGTTTGTAATTCTGCGTTGTAGAGTATCGTCGTGTTTAGGTGATGATAGATTGACTTGATAAAACCTTCTTGGTTTAAACTTGTCCAGACTTTTATTGTTTGAATAAGTGCTATTGGGTTGGGGCTGGAAATACTCATGGACCAAAATACATGGTTCATATGCAAGTCATTAAATCGTAATTCATACATATGCAAATAATAATAATAATTGCATTTCTAGAGTGCTTTTCACCCGAGGGTCACAGAGCGCTGCGCAGGACTGCGGAGAGAATGATTCTAACAAACAGCGCCTACAAATCTACCTTATAAAGCTCAATTAGTGCTTAATCCATGTTGAGTTTTAACCCAAACCAACAGACCCATTGGGTAATATTCAATTTGCATAAATGTTTGTCAGATAAAGGACTTATCTTTAGATTTTAAAAAAATATTGTTCGTAACGGGCGCTCTTAATCACTAATAACAATTCATTTCCTTCATTGAACAAACTGTCACAACTTAGTTCTGCTACTTGGCTTTGGCTTAAAAGCGAGTGTTGTTAACGGGGGGGGCGGGGGGGGCATTTTGTCCGCATTCGATACTTGAGGAAGCGTTCACAGTGACTTCGCTTGTAGTTGCAGCTTTAATTATTCATAAATTCCACTTGTATTATTCATACTCCGCATTGTAAAATTATGGCTTATAGGATGATAAAATATTTACGACCATGGCTCCTTAAAGAGAATTATTTGTTAAGACACGATGCATAATTAACACCAAAGGTTAGGCACGAGCCCACTCCGTTATTCTTTTTTTAAAAGTTGTTGGAAGGTTTTGAGTAACTTTCAATGGCTCTGCCGTTTCCGCTGTAATTCCCGTGAGCGGACAAGTGAAACCGCATCGTATTGATGTAGGCTTTCATAGGCCCCATGTATGAGATTTGTTGCTACCAGATGAGACGAAATGTCGGGAAGGCGAGAGGAGAAACGCTCGTCACGGCTATCACAAAAGAGCCGCTCTTGAGGACAATTGTATGACCACGTCTGCATGTTGGCCAGAAGAGGGTAGTGTGGCGATCAATTTGAGTCTATGGGTACTTTTTTGCCAGTATATATAAGATTACAACAGGTTTTACCGTATCTGGCGATTATGCAGGTGTGAAGATCTTAACACCTGCATAATCGCCAGATACGGTAAAACCTGTTGTAATATTACAATTTGAGTCTGTTGGGAGCGAGGAGTGCGTGCCGGTTTTCCTATGCTTAGTCCAGCTTAATTCCACGTGATAAACACCAGCGGAGCAGTCTGAACATCCCCAGTACAGTATATTCAGGGAACTAGATTCTTGAGACAATTTGAGGCTTTTATGGATACATATAGAAAGAAAGAAAAAACTCAACGCATTCAGAAATATAATTCCCTTAAATTTAAAATATGTGTTATTATGACATTTCAACGAATGGCCGTTCTGCATAAGTGTGCGTGTGCTCTACCGCCCAGTGCAGCACCAATAAATAATTTGTCGGCTGAATATGAGGCAGTATTACCATATTTTGCGGATTTTAACATTTTGTGGAAAGAGAGACGCCACCCAGACTGTCCTGGGTGTCAACACAAAATTGCAGATCTCTTCATAGATGTACACTTGCTGGGTTAGAAGACACCCCGAGCACATTTTGCTTTAAAATACATGGGGAAATTGTCACAGTCGAGAGCAGTTGCTTTCAAACTTTGTTTCTTTGCGACCCGGTTGAAAATAAATGTTCGTGCGTGCGACCCAACACAGTCTCTTGACCAGAGCTTTAATTACAGTAAATGATAACACATTTAAATTTGAACCAGCATGGCGACTCCGGGCTTGATGTTCGCCGACCCAATCTTGCGGTCACGACTTGTGCTCTGACAGCCACTGACCGAGAGGGAGCGACAGTGCGGTTGCTGTGAACCCTTGCCCTCCAAGGCCAATTACCACTCAGGGTTAACATCAGTGGCCCGTGGTAACTGAACTAGTCGATCACTCCCCGACCCACCGTTTCACCAACCCGCACTAACCAGTGTGGTGAAATACGGTCGAACAGCAACAGGATGACCTTCATCCAGCAGTGGATAATGGCTGATGATGATGATGACTAGCACTGCAGATGAGCTGGTTTCATCGCTCCATCTCTGGTGGTGATCATCATCTCGGCTGGGTTATCTCCCTGTAGCTGATATACCCCTTCGCTAGCCATTACCATCGACCGTCATCCCGAATAGGGCTGCGTCTTGTTCAATCACACTTTGTAATGTTATTGACGTCAACATAATAAGAATTGCTCTTAAGAGCCGTTCTTTCAGTTTCGCTGTGGCGAGCGTATTTTCCTTCGCTGCGTTTTTCGCCTCCTTTGCTGTGGGACTGCTTCAGGCTTACGAGGCAGCCTAAATAAAAGGAGAGCTCTTCAAACGAATGACCGCACTACGTCAAGTCGTAAACAAACCCCACATCAGTGCAGTGAGTGATGTCCCAGCTTTATGTTTGTGGTAACCACAAATGTGACCGCTCCCACACGTTGGACATTCATTGCGAGCCAGATAATTCAGATTACTAATAATGATAATAATTGCAAAGCTGCTGGTTCGGGATCGTCGTGTCGAGCGCTCCTCTCGAGCCGTGAACAACTACATAAGTTTGTTCATTGGCCTGCTGACTAAATGAGCTGCCTGTGTCCTGCGATGGACTGGCATTCCATCCCGTGTATCACCCTGCATTGCTCCCTACGGCTGCAAGGATAAGCTCTAGCTTGCAGTGAGCCCGTACAGGGTAATAATAATAATTGAATTTATAGAGCGCTTTTCACCCGAGGGTCACAAAGCGCCGCACAGAGCTGCAGAGAGAGCTGCACGTGAAGAATATTAGAACGGAAAATCAGCAACAACAGCAGTTTTTTTTAATATACACATCGTTGCAGAACATGTAAAATTTGATCTGATTTTCAACTATAATTTAAAAATGCACAATTATCAATGTTAATAATACATATATTGGGAAATGGTTTAATGTAACATTTATCTTCTAATAATAATAAATAGGCGGCCCAGTGGGTGGCGCTGTAGTCTCACAGCAAGAAGGTCCCGGGTTCGAATCTCGGCTCGGGTGCCTTTCTGTGTGGAGTTTGCGAGTTCTCTCCCCGTGTCCACGTGGGTTTTCGCCGGGCACTCCGGTTTCCTCTCACAGTCCAAAAAACATGCTGCTGCATAGGATAATAAGCTTGCAGACTAAATTGCCCGCAGTGCCCGGTGATGGACTGGCGTCCCATCGTGGGTACATCCCTGCCTTGCGCCCTGTGTCTGCCGGTATAGGCTCCGGCTCACCGCGATCCTGTACAGGACTAAGCGGTTTCTGACAATGACATGAGATGAATACTGAACTGAACTAACCAACTCGTCCAGCAGGGGGCATCCTATTATTATAGAAATGCATGCACATCACAAAACCCACGCCAGCTCATGGCAGCATCACATTTACGTGTCGCTACCAATCATGTATATCTGTGGGTTTACATATCTTTACAAATATATGTGCATATCTATGTAATGCATCTAGGTATTGTTCTGCAACTACGTGTATATTTTAAAATGTTATTGTTGCTGATTTTCCGTTCTATTGTCGTTGTTGTCGACGCGCCGTTCGCTTCGCAGCTCTGTGCAGCGCTTTGTGACCCTCGGGTGAAAAGCACTCTATAAATGCAATTCTCATTATTATTGCGTATTATCGTTTCGAAATTCAAATATATATTGCATGGTGCGTGAGCAAAGCGTGCTAATAAGAGGCTATTGTTGGCTATGTTGGACAATTTAGCAGCTGCGTGTGTCGTGAGTGATGACACTGGTGTCACCATTAATTCGTGATGCCTCTTAGTCGCCTGGATTCCGTTTATCTCCCGCAAACAGTCATCGGTGAATCCGCCTCAAGGATGGCGGAACGCCTGCTGAGCAACATAAATCATCAGCTCTCTGCAGTGACAGGGATAATCCGCGCTTTGTGACCCTCGGGTGAAAGGCGCTTTAGAATGCGATTATTATTATTATTATTGCGCGCGCAGTGACGGTGAGTAGCGCTGTCGCATCACAGCAAGAAGGGCCCGGGTTTGATTCTCGGCTCGGGTGCCTTTCTGTGTGGAGTTTGCGCGTTCTCTCCCCGTTTTCCGCGTGGGTTTCCGCCGGGTACTCCTGTTTCGTCCCACAGTTGAAGGCAATGTTCCCTAGGTTGATTGGCCTGACTGGGTATTGCCCTGCCTTGGGCCCTGTGTCTGCCGGGATAGGCTCCGTCTCGCCGCGACCCTCTATACTTCTATAGGATTAAGCGGGTACAAACAATTATTGAACACAGTGTTTTAATCGTTAACTGTAAAGGTTTCTCCGATGAGTTATTTTCGGGACTCTGCCGCGTGTTGTTTATCGTGAATTTTCCAAAACGGGACCACGCAGCACTTATGCTGTTGTGCTAAGTTCATTGAGCAAATTACGACTTTTATTGCTGCGACATGACTGAAAAACTCATCAGACTATGTCCACCTAGCACAGTGATTGACGTAAAGAGGTTGATGTTGCGGGCGGCGCGGTGGCGCAGTGGTTAGCGCTGACGCCTCACAGCAAGAAGGTCCCGGGTTCGAGTCTCTCGGCTCGGGTGCCTTTCTGTGTGGAGTTTGCATGCTCTCCCCGTGTCCGCGTGGGTTTTCGCCGGGTACTCCGGCTTCCTCCCACAGTCCAAAAGCATGCTCCTGGATAGGTTGATTGGCTCGCAGACTAAAATTGTCCCGCAATGCCCGGCGATGGACTGGCGTCCCGTCGTCGGGTGTATTCCTGCCTTACGCCCTGTGTTTCCGGGATAGGCTCCGGCTCACCGTGACCCTATATAGGATTAAGCGGTTTCAGATAATGAGATGAGATGAGGTTGATGTTGCTCCGGAGAGCGGGAGGTCATTGTTCAGTGTTTGGTCGCTGGGTTGATGATGGCATTCGTCATGATTTTTAAAAGGTGAACGGAAGCTGGATGGAGAGCTTTTGAAACCTGAATTTCGTCAGTCGGTCAGCCACTTTTTATTTAAACCGGAAGGAACCTTTAAGCGATGTAATTTATTTTTAACAGTTGTCCATGGGGGATAGGGTAAGCAAGTTATCACATCTCAGGGCACCAAGAGCAATTTAAGTCAGGACAGTAAGCCCATGAAGCGTGTCTTTGGATCAGTTTGGGAATAAGTCCATGTCACCCAGAGTAACACATTATGCTCAAACATTGACACTGACAAAGAAAATAGAACAACGGCTGAAAGTGCTCATATATGTTTATTTTAAAATATTTACTTTTAGTAACATTGTAACAGAAAGAGGAACACATGGATCAGGGAACACGTGGTCCTGTTTCTGTCTCTTGCAATTAGTTGAACTCATGGGTAGGGGTGAGATGGTTTGTGGCATTGCCAGGACCGTCAAATAATGATGGTGTTGATTTTTGGAGGATTAGCCAGAAGTGGACAGAACATGGTTCGCGATGACGTAGTGAAACATCTGGCTTTTTCCTGCACGGGAACGGTGACGTGGTGCTTATTTGAAACATGCACGTCACGTAACAAATTCAACGTGTTTGCATGTGAAACCTAAACGTACGTCAAGTGGGAGCACGATTGTTATGTGCATTTGTTTGCAACACAAACTGTCTGAGCCGCGTTTCCACGTGACCACGGCACATGGGCGGTTGACACATCCTGTGTTTGTTATGTTGTTGGGAATGGCGATGTCTATCGGAGCACAATTGCAATGTTGAGGTCCGCCAGTGGCGAGAGGGCTTTTGCAGGAGTTGTGCAGCTTTGCGATTCCCCCATCGTTTAAGGCGTACACACTGGAGTTGTTTCACTATGCTGTCCATAGTTTTAATTGTATGGCTGCAATCGCACTGTGGCTTGTCCTTAATTTTCCATTCGTGAAGGAGATGGGTACATTATTCTCTTAATGTTACGTTGTGGTTGATGGTTCCATCAGTGTCTTTGAGGACTGTCAAATCCCTTCCTCTGCAGTGTATTACAGTATTTTGATGATTTTCGATCGGGAATTTGTGCGCGTGATTCATAATTGGTGTGTCTCGAACTGGATCATGTAGCTATGTCAATTTGAGCTGTAACCATACACCACTGCACAAAGGCATACAATCAAGTTGTCACAAGGGCAAATATGCCAATTGATTATATCTTTCTGTAAACTGGCTATACTTGAATAGCAAGCAGAAGTTTCGGAAAGATGATATGAGCAAATTTCAAGTATCCTATGAACAGTTTTTAATCAGTAGCCAAATTTATAAACGCCCCCTGTCTTGAATTGTCTTTGAAGAAAGATAATTTTCATGACGTCAGCGTACAGCGTATGTGCATTATACTGTAATATTAATAATAATTTCAACTCTTTTTTTCAAAGCACTGATTGTTTCGTCATTGGGGTTGTGTGACTATACTTTAGCGATCAAACGCAGTATGATATTACAGTGCGCTAACCACAGCGTCACTACTCCACCAGTTTATATGATATGGCAATGACAGTGATAAATAACGGGAGTTTCATAATAATAACATGCAATAGTTATATGATTCCGCTTTAGGATTTTACCCAGTGAACGTGCAGTGCATAGACAATAAGCTAACACTTTAGTTAGAGTAAAACGTTACTAAATAATAATAATTGTTTAAATATCTTTATTAAGTCACTGCTGGATGAAAGCCACCCTCATCGTGTCTGCATGGGGCAATCAACATGGGTGGGTGAAAATGTGGGATCCCAGACAGTACGGGTTTAAATACCACTCACTACTCGTGTCAGCTGTGGCTAGGAATCCAACCTAGGTTACTGGGTTCGAAGCTTACTTCATTAACCGCTTGCCACTGTGCCGCCATTCCTCCAAAAATGTTTAGCAAGTCAATATACAGTGTTTTGGAGCTTGGGGCTCTAGCTATGTTTGAGCATGTCCTGTGTGTTATGATGAGACATCCTCGGTGTTGTGACGAGATAAGCATATTTAAAAACAGTTCAACAAATATATGTATTCCATTTTCCCTAATTAAAGTACGAGCATGGGGTGAGCGCGCTCGTCAGCCTAACGCTGGGGCGTCATATTCTTCATATTCTTACAGCTGGAACATTTGCGTGTGTGTTGCATGCACGTGTGACCAAAACAACAGTTACTGTACGGCAAATATGCGAGCCGTAGATTAGACTGTGGTTACCCTGGCTTGGCGACTGCTTTCCCCACATAGGAAATGGTGTCACGGTGACTCGTGTGCAATACTGCTCCTTAACGATGAACAGCCAGCCCCCTTTTTTTTTCTTTTAAAGGGAAGACAAAATGAAATGCCGCACCGTGTCAAATGTAGATTATTTATTTAAAATTCCAGCTGCCCTCGACACTCAAGTGCAAAATGTTTGCATGGGCACGGCGCGGAGAGCCGTTGCTCGGAAGCGTGTAAAACCTATTGTCCGTGAGCAGTCCGCGGTCTCGCTGCGCCTCGAATCTTTCTTCCTCGGCGAGGCTAATAATAGCGAGGGGTTGCCGGGATAGAATCCCGGAGGGCTTTAGTCCAAGATGTCTCTCCAGGTCACAAGGTGAAGCGGATGAATAGATTTAAAGTAGTAGCCAAGAGGTCAAGGAAACGAATTTGAATAGGTTGTTTAAATTGCATCTTGTTATTTTTTTATTTTTGTTGTTGTAATCTGGCTTGTGGCAGGCATTCAAAACACGAACTGCAATGCAGGAGGACCGTTACCCCGGGGTTCCTGCCAATTTTTTTTTAGACGATCTTAGCCTCGCTTTGCTAAACGCTTAAGGGCTTTGTGTGTTTTTTGGTATCGCTCTCGGGTAAAAGTACTGCCGTCCACTCGCCTGCTCCTGGCACCCGTTCAGACGAATCATCATCATTCGCCTCCAAGCCTTCGTTATCGCCGAGGCAGAAGACGCTCTTGCCAAACAACCATCGTCCGCGTTTTCGGCGCACGGGGCAGTCATTTCCAACGGATATAATCTTTGCTGCCGCTGATTCATCGCTGCGATAATTGCGGCGGGCAAACGTTCGAGACGCATCCCCTTGGTGGTTGGTGGTCGGCCGACTCGCTTGGCTTGAAGCAATTACAGCGCTCGTGGTTGTTGTGGCATTGAGAGGAAGATCACGATGGACGGACGTGGTGGCCCTGTGTGCGGACGGCCGGGCGGGCGGCCACGGGGGCTGTAAATCAGTGCGTGCGCGCCGCGGTGCGTCGCCTGCAGCACGGGCAGAGGCGGGAGTCGCGGAACCGATCGCCTCCCCCGCGCAAGCCGAGACGGCAGCTGTGACAGCGGCTCGCCAGGATCCACGAGTCAAGCCAGAGCCGTTTGAACGGAGCCGGGGCACTGCTCACTGTACGGCGCCTCCGCCGCTATAACGGAATCCCAGAGCAGGAGGCTGCCTCGTCAAACCCCGTGCCTCGGAAGCTGTCAACGGCGGAAAATTCATTCCACCCACCCCGCGTTTGAAATTTGAATTCCGAGAACGCCGTGACATCAGCGATCATCATCATTATTATTTATTCGCAGGCTCGCGATTTTTCTTTCGTTTTTGTTGTTGTTGCTCACGATGGGCCAGCT
>JAZEWT010000008.1:6191019-6204979 GCA_036362905.1 Mordacia mordax | reverse complement strand
CATATTCTTCCCCTATTCTGCGTGGGTTTCCTCTGGCTTCTCCGGTTTCCTCCCACCAACAAAAATCCTCCTTAAATAACTGCCTGATAACATCGTGATATTCGTAATATTCAGGACGCAGTGTTTGGCAAATGTTGGCGCCGGCTGACTGCATGGCTGCCTGCACCCTCTCTGCCTCTCTACGGTTTCCTCGCTACGCCTCCGTATTCCCTGTTTCGTTCATGACCGGGCGTGGGATTTGCGTGGCGCGTTATATGAATTGCACTGTTTTTAATGGAATAGCTGAGAGATGAGTGAATAATGAGCAGGTATTCACGCGTACCTCCAGTGAGTCAAGAGGGCAGTGCTGCACTGATGTTAACATCATCGTATCGGGCTTCATTACTTTGTTTTGCCAGATGAGCGAGACAGGGTACAAAAGAAAACCTTCACCAAATGGATTAACAGCCACCTACAGCAGGTGAGTGCTGGTGAACCGTAACACACAGCTCATCTCCTTGTCAGAAACTGCTTAGTCCCGTACAGGGTAGCGGTGAGCCGGAGCCAATCCTAGCAGACACAGGGTGCAAGGTAGATATATATCCACGATGGGACGCCAGTCCATCACCGGGCACTGCGGGCAATTTAGTCTGCAAGCCAATTAACCTATGCAGCAGTGTGTTTTTTGGACTGTGGGAGGAAACCGGAGTGCTCGGCGAAAACCCACGCGGACACGGGGAGAGAACTCGCAAACTCCACACAGAAATGCACCCGAGCCGAGATTCGAACCCGGGCCCTTCTTGCTGTGAGGCGACAGCGCTACCCACTGGGCCACCATAGCACACATCTATAATATTAAATCTAACGCCAATTCTTTTCCCAGGATAAGCCTCAACATTCATTTTTAGGAGGGCTATATGCATTAAGATGTGTAGTCAAATCCTTGCATGGGTGTTTGATAGCAACTGAGGTACTTGGAGAAGAGGCTTCACGTGAATAGATTCAATAAAGCCATTGCGTTCTGGCCATCTACTCGCTATCTGACGGACCAAACCTTTAACACCTACTATGTCCAGGCAGTCTCCCATCCCCACACGAACCAGTCTCAAAGCTACTTAGCTTCTGACATCTGCTTTGTGTACGACAGCACTTGTATCCAACAAAACAGAGCACTGCAAGGCTTCCTGACCCTTACTCTCAGTGCGCATTGCACGGCGTGCGCTGTTGTTACGATTACGATTGTCAACGGTAGCATCGATGGTGGGAGGGAGCCTCATTGCTCGCGGTGGTTCTGGGGGCCGGTGGGGGGCGCGTTGTCGTGTGGCCCTGCAGGTGCGAGCTCAAGTCGGAGATCTGTACGAGGACCTGCGTGATGGAGAGGGCCTCATCTCGCTGCTGGAGGCCCTGTCCGGAGACTGCATCGTACGTGCTCGCTCCTTCTCTTATAATCCGGCATCCTGTATTCTCTTGATTATAAGAGGCACATTTTGCCCAGCAATTTAAAGCTGGGGGGGGGGAATCATCTCATGATGTTGGTCGCTGTGTGTGTGTGTGTGAAACCATATTTGTGTAATATCACTGATTCTGGGCCCTAATTTTGGGTGTCTTGAAATGTGGAGATGATGGTAGCCATCGAGTTTGCAGGTGGTGCAACTGCTCCAGTTTAATTATAAATCAATTAAATTAATGATTCTTTTTATTTGTATTGCTTATTTTATGTCCTATAATTTATTGCCACTATTTGACTTTCAGTTGAACTGACCTGATGTTGTTATTGTTGACATGCCGTTCTCTCCAAAACTCAGATTTGTATAAAAAAAAACGTTATTGTTGCTGATTTGCTGTTCTTATGTCGTTGTTATTGCTGATATGCCGTTCTCTCCGCAGCTTTGTTCAACGCTTTGTGACCTTTGAGTGAAAAGCACTCTAGAAGTGCAATTATTATTATTATTATTATCCAGGGCCTATGAGCCAGACTGAGTGCCCGGCTATGGAGAGGGGGATTATTATTATTATTATCCAGGGCCTATGAGCCAGACTGAGTGCCCGGCTATGGAGAGGGGGTCCCTAAGTTATTCCTTCAATCTGGACTCAAGCCAACCACCGCTGACTGCTTCACAGCACGTGTCGGCGCCCCGTGAACTGGAAGGAGTTCTCCTGCACGGCTGAGAGTATGGGACCGTGCTCGCTGACTCTTCGTTTAAAGCCCTCCCTGCGGTAGCCTTGGGAAGGGTGAGGGCTTAAGTGAGAGAGGGAGGCCACAGCAATCCACGTTTCTTTCACAGATTCGAGAGAAGGGGCGGCTGCGTGTCCACCGCATGCAAAACATCCAGATCGCACTTAACTACCTGCAGCACCAGCAGGTGAGCGAGGGAACTGTGTTGCAGAGGCGGCTCTGTCATACGATACTTTACAGCCGGTTATCATCACTGCCCTTTATTGTGCCCTGTGGCCGCCAAAGTTATATTCTCTGCTGACCACTTGGTGGTGACGATACGATCAGCTTGGAGCCGAGAGAACAGCCTACAGCTGATTGGCGAGATCCTCCAGCACGAACAGCCAATAGGAACAATCTTTCATGACACTCCAATTCTTGCGTTATCCATTGATTCAACATTTCTCCATGCCATGTTAAACAGGTTGTTTGACCATACTTCACCACGTTCGCCGGAGAGGATTATGCTACATCACTAGAGGTGCAATAAAAGAACATCTGGCAGATCGCATGTTCCTGCCATATGATGTAACACTTGCGTAGATTTTTGTCACGGTTGTGCCGTATGGCTCCCCAGCGTATTTGCCGAGTGCACCGCACGTTGTTAGGCTCGGTGCGAAGAATCTGTATCAACTGCTGAAGCATAATTTTCACACGAGCGTCTGTGCGTCTCCGAGCAGGTGAAGCTGGTGAACATCAGAAAAGAGGACATCGTCGATGGGAACCCCAAGCTCACGCTGGGCTTGATCTGGACCATCATCCTGCATTACCAGGTGCCACATGATCCCGTTCTCTAAGCGTAGACGCCTGTTTCCGTTTAGCTATGTGTGCCTCAGGTCAGGGTTTATTTTGTCCCCCATTTTTAAAAGCGCTGGATGGGACGCCAGTCCATCGCAGGGCACTGGGGGAAATGATTAGTCAGCAGGACATTTAACCGTGTGTTTTTGGACTGTGGAAGGCAACCGGATCGCCCAGCGAAAACCCACACAGGAATGGGGAGAACATCCAAATTCACACAGAAGGGTACCTGAGCTGGGAAACGAACCCACGCCCTCAGCGCTTTGTGACCCTCGGGTGAAAAAGCGCTCTAGAAATGCAATTATTGTTATTATTTCTGTGAGGCAGCAGCTCTACTCATAAAAACACTGTGACACCGAACGCCATGATATTTTGGCTATTTAGTTTTTCTCTTTGTGCCCTCTATTTCTTATGTAAATGCATTGCCACATCTGTAACTGAGTGGCAGCTGCATGATCATCCGTGTGTTTTATCACTCCCGTGACGGGCACGCAGATGTTCCTTTGGTCCCGTGCTTTAGCCTAAATGAAGCCATAAGCAGTCTTGGTATTTAGTTTGATTGCAAACATAATCGCCTGTAATGAAAGCATGCACACCACAATTAGCACCTCTAGCTCGAATATAAGAGGCAAACGTTAATGAGTTAGCGTACAATTAAGTGAGGGCGGCACGGTGGCCCAGTGGGTAGCGCTGTCGTCTCACAGCAAGAAGGGCCCCGGTTCGAATATCGGCTCGGGTGCCTTTCTATGTGGAGTTTGCATAGGTTTATTGGCTTGCAAACTAAATTGCCCGCAGTGCCGGGTGATGGCATGGCGTCCCATCGTGGCTATATCCCTGCCTTGCGCCCTGGGTCTGCTGGGATAGGCTCCAGCTCACCGCGACCCTGTACAGGACCAAGCGGTTTCTGACAATGAGATGAGACGAGACAATTAAGTGCTCGCGGAACCGTTGGAGAGTGAGTATTTTTTTAACGTCTGGTTTGCAATTCCAGTGTGACATCATGGCACGGCAGTCCGTTACCCAACTTAATTCACTGATCTGGACGGATCCACTGCATTCGCGTTTGGCGTTATGCTACAGCAATTAGGTGGTGGTGCTGTTGTTGTTGACAAGTCCACACCACCGCTTGTGGCGTTGCTCGCCACTTTCCAAATTGACAGTAGCAGCTGCCTGAACAGGTTCGACGAGATCGAGGGAATGCACACAGAACTGCTGCCTCTGGCAGATCCGTCATTGAAATTGTCAACTTTTGGATAAAGCGAGGAATGTCTCAACCCATCTCATTGTCAGAGACCGCTTGGTCCTGTACAGGGTCACGTTGAGCCGGAGCCTATCCCGGCAGACACAGGGCGCAAGGCAGGGATATACCCACAATGGGACGCCAGTCCATCACCGGGCACTGAGGGCAATTTCGTCTGCAAGTCAATTGACCTATGCAGGAGCATGTTTTTTGCACTGTGGGAGGAAACCGGAGTGCCCGGCGAAAACCCACGCGGACACGGGGAGAGAACATGCAAACTCCACACAGAAAGGCACCCGAGCCGAGATTCGAACCCAGGCCCTTCTTGCTGTGAGGCGACAGCGCTACCCACTGGGCCACCGTGCCGTCCAGCGAGGAATGTGTTTTGTACAATAGTCTACAGAGAGTTTATTCATACGGTGTTGAAGATTGTTTTCAAAAATGCCTTGTGCACGTACACTTGAGTTGCATTGTACACACGGGTGTGTGTGTGTGTTTGTACATAATTATAATGGTTATCATGATTGATGGTTAATTCACTGCTGGATAGGGATTTTTCCAAACCGCTTCGTCTCCCATGACCCACGATGTATGCGTGAAACCAGGTGTTGAAACAGATGAACCTGGTCGGGTGATTATTGGGGGCGCATTAATTATAATGCGTGACGTTAATGAAACTTGCTGAACTAATATAACAACGATAATGGTGATGTGCCCGAACACTTGGTATGACAAATATGTGTGTGACTAATATATCTTGGGAATATGCCAGAAGTGATGACTGGGTGAGTTATTTATTGGTGTTTGTCTGTTATCCAAGTTTTTGATAATCTGCAAGAGATTTCAAGACTCGGTAATGTCTGTGTTTTTTTTATTTTGAGCTCATTAATATATTTACAATACTACACAATTTTGATTGTATGGTGAAGTATGGTCAAACAACCGCCATGGTCGACACTTGTATGGGAAGGTCTTCATCCAGCAGTGGATTTAGAAGGGCTGAACGTTGTTTTTATTGTTATGAGTATAGAACCTGTTCTTGCTTTACGATGGTAAATTAGAAGGCTACAAATGTATTGTTCTCACAATCCTTTAATCGAAGCACTTAAAATAATCTGCTTTAATGCAACAATACAATGCCAAGATCTATATAGAATATGGCTGGGCATGCATTAGATCTCTGATAATTTCCTGGCCTCTAATTGGTTGACTAGCTCGGAGCTGATTGCATCATCGCTCTCTCGCGGTCAGTACAGATCCCGTCTAAGTGACTGCAGGCCACCATGAAGGGCAGTGAGGTTTTTTTTCTCGAAATATTCTATAGGATTTAAAGACGCTTCTGGGAAAATAATTAAATTAATAGGACGACAATTAAGAAGTTGGAGTAATTTAAATGAACCGTGGAAGTCTTTTGTTACACCTACCACCTGCATTCCAAACTTCTTTCAGGGTTTTGATTCAATGTTTATTTGTGACACGGAATAATTCTGTTTAGCCAGTTACCCAGCTAGTTTTGGTGGAAACGATCAGGAGCCACTAACAATAGAGTTATTGTTGGGGTGGAGAGGAGCCCAGCCAGCAGCCAGCCAAGAAACTGCAGGCAGAGATTATTTATAACGTGTAACCAACATAATTATTTTTAAAAGCCATTTGTGCAATTGCGTTGCATTATCACTATCTCAGTTGCATTTCCAACATCATCACCACCAATGGGATTAGCCATTTGAGTGACAATATTAATTCCATGAAAAAAGTAGCCTAATACCATCCTGAAATCTGTATGTCTTAGTTCTTTTTTCATTTCTTGTCAATTAGAAATAATAATAATAATTTGCAACTAGGTTAAATAAAAATGCAACACGGCAAACAGAAAATGAATACCGAAGTTTCTAAAAGTAGTCTATTTTATACCGAGAACGAGCAAGGAATTACTCATTGTATAAAATCAGTAACGGACGATAGCCGTATTAGCCAGTCAATGTTGAAACTGTAATCATTCAAGCACCAGGATGGCCGTGCGTTTTGCGCATCTATCAAGGTAGCCTTTCATGTCTGAGAGACCTCATCCTTAGCCCCTTAATGTGATTACAGTAAATGGTGTTAGCCCTGGCTTGACAACGTCTGATCCCCCGTCGCTCAACACCCATTGGGCTGCTTAACTCCGTGTTTATTTTTCCCAGTGTCTCGCTCCAGGGACCGCATAACTGATGGTCGTCTGCGGCTGAACACTCTCTACGGCCACTGCAGTACTTGCGGTTTACGTTTCAGCCGAGAGGCAGGCGTGGTCACGGGTTAACGTGGAACGCATTCGTTCATTGACAGTTTGAAATAACCTCTGAGTCACCATTGCTCTACGAACAACTCTTACTCAATGTTTAGTTATTCTCGACCTTAAGTTACCCCAATGCTGATGTATTAAAAACAACTTCTCCAGGGTAAACGAGGGGGTGACAGGTGCACACACGGAGCACTATGTTAATCCGGTTTTTAATGCTGCATGAATGCGATCTGCAGACCGTATGGGCCAATGCTTTGATACTTTCGTGTGTGTAAAATCTTAACATCTCATTTTACTTACTACGCTCGTAAGCGCAAGGAATTACGCATGGTATGCGCGGACAAGGGCTGCAACATTTGGCCAGAATTTGTCAATTTATCCCTAATACATACATCCCTGCGTGGCAATGCATTGGGGTGCCTAATACATCAGAGTCGCGCGTATCGACACAATAAGCCAGTCGAACGAAAGGAAAAAATAAGCGAATGAAAACGAAAAGCGAAATGAATAATTGTCGAGCAAGGCTGCAGCCCCACGGCACATCAACCATTCAGCCTCCTGCCCCGACAGCAAAAACGGGGTGGTGTCCGCATTAAGGGTACCGTGGTGCGCCCTCCAATCAGCAGCCCCGCAGCTCCGATCGGCTTAGTGTCAGCTCAGAGGTTCACAATCGTATCTACTTCGTGTCGGCTGAGCGACCGGCGGTAATAGGTGTTCGCGGAAACCGATCGTGCTTGCGAGCCGTGGCCGTGCGTTGTCTTTTGTTTTATGCACGCGAGCATCGCCGAGAGTACACTTGGCTCCGATAGGTATTCCCTGCAAACGGAGAACACCTGTCTTTTCAAAAGAATTTCGTCGATTTTAAACGAAAACAAAGGCTCTCGCCCGCATTTTCGCCGACCGCGATGGGAAACTCTATGGGCTGCGTCGACAACCAGGAGCTGGACTTTGATCCGAACAAGGCTCCGCTCGAAGCCACCTCAGAGGTCATGAACAAGACGTACAAAGCCAAGAAGAAGAAGAAGAGCATCCTGAACAGGTACTCCTTTCTATCAGATCCAGAGGTTGCGGAAGCTCCAATGCCAGTGGATGAAGTTCCGTTTAGCACTGCTGTCCTAAGTGAGCTTCAATTGCTGTCTCCGCACAATGATGGGATTGTCAAGGCACAGTTGTCGAGCAGCAATATGAGTTCACTGGAAGAGGCTTTGGACGATCAAGGTGAAAATGGCAAAGAAGGGGATGAAGTGGAAGAGGTCATCAAGGAGACTGAGGTGGAGGGAGTGAAGGTCACCATAATTGAACGTACAATAAGCAAAGCCTCACAGTCATCACTGCTGGGATCGATGTCCGAGATGGGTCAATCTCAGTTTGGAGATGTGTCCACGGATGACATCAGCCTCGTTTCTGCTGGAGACTCGAGATCCAAGCAGATTGCCAGGTTGCCCAAGAAGACCGTGATCACCACGGAGATCGTGCTTCAGGAGGTCACTGGTGACTCTGACATCTGCAAGTCGGCGAGTATGTCACACTTGGACCAAGGCAGAGGAACCAAGAACGGAGACCAAATCGCCGGCCGCACGCACGCCAGCAGCCTGCACTCGGTCGCTGACCTAAAGAAGAAACCTGGAGCGCATGAACTGGCATCGGCATTCAAAAAGTCGCCAACCTCACCGACTTTTGGATCCAATCCAGAGCAGAGGCAGCAGATTTTTGAAGAAAACGGTAAATCGTCGTCGCCGGACGAAACGGTGGCAAAGGTGTCGGCATCGACGAACAGGTATGGCACCGCTCGGATCACTGGTGCCGATGAAGTTGTTCCAAACGTGACGGCAAAGCTTGGCTCGTCAAGTGCAGACTTGAGTGGAAGTAGCAGTCCTTCGCTGAGTGACCGTGACGCTGGACAGAGTAATGGAATATGGCGCCAGATGAGCCCAGCAAAACGCCGATTTTTTGACCTCGATCAACCGACCAACTCAACGGCAGAGGGTGACGCGTCGGTGACCCAGCAGAAAAGCAAGCAAGAAAGATCTCAAGATGACGGAGGTCAGTCGTCAAACCTCCGTAGCGCTAGCACTGCCCTGCACGGTGACCGTCCGTTAGAGTCAATAAATAGCCGTGACGGAGAATCGCTGGGTGACATCAACATTAACGCACCTGTAACTGCAGCTGCCACATCGGATAAACGACGTGCAGCTCAAATTGCTGACGAACAGCTGGAGAAAGATTTTGCAGATGAAGATGACACGGCTTCTTCCGAAGAGGAAATTGAGAGTGCTCTTGAAACCAACGATTCGTCGCATGAAATGGTACTCCTTATTACTTACTCTTACCGTGGCACTGTATGTTGATCGAGTGCTTTTTATTTCTGTGCAAATATGTTTCAAATATTCTTTGACAGTTGTGCTAAAAGCATTGTGCAGTGGGCTAAAGGAATTGCACGGATGCTTCTAATTATTGAAAAAATGCACCAACGCCCATTTCTTAGTCATGATGCTTCATAGATAAATCGAGTTGCC
The DNA here is from genome assembly GCA_036362905.1 of Mordacia mordax. Classification (NCBI taxonomy): domain Eukaryota; kingdom Metazoa; phylum Chordata; class Hyperoartia; order Petromyzontiformes; family Petromyzontidae; genus Mordacia; species Mordacia mordax. The sequence goes on along the minus strand of JAZEWT010000008.1, from coordinate 6,195,953 downwards.
TGTATAAATACTTTGCCTGAAACCTGTTTGCCGAACTTTATACATAGTTGTTAAATAGCAGTAGCAAACAATATTTAGCAGTCAAGACTTCGAGAGCCCAGTGGCATATATTGTCTCATTATCACAGTAAGGTTTGTTTGATGTACCTTATAAAAAATATATGTTACTTAAATCGATTATATTCAACGGCAGGCTTTAGAAAACTGTTTTAAAACATGCTTTTGGCTGGAAAAAGTTCTCCTTGTCATATTGTCTTAGGCGAAATGGTTCACCTGAAAATCTGAAATTGTGCAGGTAAATTAACTCTGCTAGCATTGCTTTTCCAAAATACACTGGATAGTCAAATTTTGGAAACTAAACATGATACCAAAGGCTACCTAATATGGAATTAGGGGTTCACTTTGTGTTTGTTTTTTTGGGAGTGCGTTCAACTTTTCATTTGGCCACGTACCACTCAACATATGACGTCGGGCCCAATATTAAGGCATTAGTTCCCACCGCATGGCAATGTTGGGCCCAACTGTGACCCAGCGTTGGCCCAACTTTGGCTCAAATGTTGTGCCAACATTGGTGCAACATTGACATGTTTGGGCCAAAGTCCACGGAAGCATGCAAAGTCAGTATAAACACAAGGCGTTCCCACATTCTCAATGAATGATTCTTCTTGGATGTCACCAATAGCGATGCACTAAGACAAAGGCCACGTTGCCACCTCCTTTTTGATTGACAACGCAGTATTATTTTATTTGCTATATCCAACGTCAGCATACCTACGTTGACCAATTAAACGTCCACGCCCAATAAAGTATTTGTGCATGATGGCGTAAAACCAACCCAGAAATGTTGATGATTTTCCGTTCTCCGTCTTTGTTGGCATGCCCTTCTCGCCGCAGCCCTGTGCAGCGCTTTGTGACCTTCGGGTGAAAGGCGCTCTATAAATTCAACTATTATTAATTAGGCTTTAAAAAATAACAGGTTTCCACATATCCGACCTCAAATACGAGAATGCGAACTTAACTACGTCCATATTCGCTCACTTCTATTGCTTAGTGAAGAATTGCTGCTGTGTTCAGGATCCTGAGCTTCGTTTTCATCCCCTTGTCTATTTGCGCTTCTGCAAAATGTGCTGGTGTTTTGGGACAGCCTTTATGCAGCAGTGGATAGGCCATGGCTGATGACGATGATGGCGATGTTGATACATTATTGTGAAGGTCCATTACCTCGCTGCTGATTTAGGAGGTTCACTGGACCAAATGCGTGCACGGACACAGCGTGTCTTAAAGGCTGAAATGACAAACAATTGCAGGTCAAGGGCAGGGACATCTGGGTTAAACGGAGACCATTGATCGAACTGCAAGGGGGGCTGTGATCTCATAAGTCATCTTGACCAGCCAATGTACTCATCATTCACTGCTAGATCGATGTTAGCGTGGTTTTCTTCGTTATATTAATGAAATATCATCGTTGAGATAAGGGATCATATGGGGACAGATTCAGTGATGTTTCGCTCCAAAAACAATATGCCGTTTTGAAATGATGTAGGTTTTCACGGCTCGATGCATGATGATTGCTTCGAAAAGCTGCTCTCTCGGGACAGCCGCGTCGATCGCTTCCTCTAAAGCGACGTTTCGCCTCACACGTCGGAGGCATCCTCAGGCGCTGCGACGCGGCTGTCCCGAGAGGGCAGCTTTTCGAAGCAATCAAATGTTGTTGTAATTGTGATGCAGTTGATCATTCTTTGCCAATACAGACACCTTCTTGAACGTTGCTTATGTTGAAATTTGAGATGCGTGTTGGAATTTTTTGCATCAACCAACAAACCACAGCAAAATGCAAATGTTGCCGAGAGCACGGTCGAGTGGAGTGTCGGTCTGGTCTAAAACCTGTCTTACCACCGAGCCTATGTCCAAATACCACTGAAGCCTTTTGTTGCAGAAAAGCTGAATGCACTTTAAATATACAGTAGTACAGCAATAAAGGTCACAGGAATATGCACTTACCTTAAACCCGTTTAACTTGTTAGGGTGTGCTCGCAAATACCAAAAATTATTGCACGGTTAATTAATCTGCTAGTTGTACGAATGCCACGATAGGCACTTTTGACAAGGCGTCAAGTTTGAAATAATGACATGTTTGCGGGTAAAACAAGCAATACGCCACGAGTTATGTGTGCAACTTAGTAGGTATGCAGATAAAGAGAGGCACCCTTCCAACTACCACGAAAAATGCGGGCTCGGGTATGAGCTCATTGCCAGAGGGGAGAGTTGCCGATGGTCAAGACTAATAACAGAGTGAAAGCCAAGGCGTGACTTAATCACGTTCAGACCAAATTGCAGGGCCCCTTTTGCCTGCAATTCAAGCACACAGCAACAGGTAGTCTCATTTGCATTCACTGAATGCGCCTCTTGTTTGCTGACATCTGATCTGGGCTTCTGAGAGACTATAATTGGGTACGACGATCAAAGGGCACGATGGCAATCCAAGGCGGCACGCTGACGATGACGAGTGACCTCATGCGTGTGTCCCGAGGGCAGGTGTCGGCGGGGCAGCCGGGTGGCGCGCCTGGCAGGGAGCGGCTCCTGGCCTGGGCGCGGCAGTTGGCGAAGGACGTTCCCGGCCTCTCGTGCCACAACTTCTCGAGCAGCTGGAGGGACGGGCGTCTGCTGTGCGCCATCCTCCACGCGCACAGGTGCCACCCCGCGGGAAATCTCCGCGCAGCGTGCCAGCGTGGGCGACGCCGATGCTTCCCCACCGCCGCTGTTTATCCGCCCCCTCCCGTCTTGCCGAAAACTCCAATAATCAGCGACTCCTCCTGCCCCACAATGTGTGGCCAGTGTGGAGGAGTAGGTCAAATGCGTTCATAGCAGATCACAAGAGTTCCCTCTAGTCTAGTGGGAGGTCCTTCAACCAGCAGTGGCTAAGCAAATACAGCAAATGCAGACCTGAACCTGCATTTACGTGACAAGGTGGCACTGTCACGTGGAAGAGGATTGCCGTGACAATGCCACCTTATTACGTGTTTTCCACTGGAATTAAATGGTTATTCTGTGCGCTAATTTCGTCCTCTTGTCTGTGTGACCACGTGGACAAATGAGAAAATCACGTTCAGAAGCTCGAGGCGATGCCTCCAACGTGTGAGGCCAAATGCCGTGAAAAAGAGAGGAGGAACGCTGAACATGGCTGTCCTGAAAGAACAGCTCTTTGGAGAAGCTTTCATAAACTAGGAGTCAATTTCTTTTCAATGGCGCTATCGAGAACCAAATCTAATCCAGTTGTAATCACCATTTCAGAACACTGTTGTTTCCAATGTGATTATAATTGACTCCAGGTCTGCCCGGAAGTAGCGGCAGATTCGTTCTGTTCAAATTAATTCGGAGGTGACGGCATTGATTAGAGTTCTTTTACATTGAGAGAAAATAATGGTAGGGAATTGCTCTTAAAGCCGCTCTCTGTCTCGCAAGAGCTCGACAATGCCTCCATTCCGGTAGGTGAAACGTGGAGTGGCGGATCTCAATAGCAGCTCTTAAGGACAAACCTGCATCATGAAAGGATTTGCCAGTAGAACCCCCCCGGCATGGTGGTCCAGTGGGGTAGTGTTGTCGCCTCACAGCAAGAAAGTCCCGGGTTCGAATCTCGCCTCGGGTGCCTTTCTGTGTGGAGTTTGCATGTTCTCCCCATGTCTGCATGGGCTTTCGCCGGGCACTCCCGTTTCTTCCCACAGTCCAAAAACATGCTGCTGCATAGGTTAATTGGCTTGCAGACTAAATTGCCCACAGTGCCCGATGATGGACTGGCGTCCCATCGTGGGTATATCCCTGCCTTGCGCCCTGTGTCTGCCGGGATAAGCTCCGGCTCACCGCCACCCTGTACAGGATTAAGCGGTTTCTGACAATGAGATGAGATGAGACCCCCCCCCACTCGTCACATCAACCAGGCATTAAGTGTAGGTTTGCTGCGAAGCCGTTCGTGCATTTGAGATCTTGTACTCATAACTGTCAGAAGGGGCAGTGCTGAGACGCAAGGATATCCCAAGCACACCCACTGCGTGTCATATACGTTGGCCATTGTCATTAACGAACACTGGTTAACAAGCACTGCATTGAAGCTCTGAGTATAATACATACACTGCGCGATTCATATTAAGATTCCCCACTGATATTGAAAGACCCCACGCTATTAACGCGTGGTTGAATGTTGTGTCAACGTTGGCTTTTGTTCAACAAGGTGTATCAAGATATTGTTGAGATTGGCAGGGAGACAGGTAGAGCAAACTTTTCATTGAAATATAGTTTTTTTGTAACGTTTCCAGTTATGCTAGTGGGGTATCTCTGCATGGATCTCCCTGTATGCTAATGTCAGCAGAGGCACGCATAAATAGAATAATTGGGGACAGGCTTTTACAGTGGAGAATGTATACATCCATGTCATCTCTGTGTGTCACACATCATTGAGGCTAAGGATATCTCATAATTTATTTCCACAGCTTTTAATTGTGAATCTAGAGGTTTGGTCTGTATGGCTTGACAGCAGTAAAATGTAGAAATGTGCTGCAGATCGATGAAGGAATAAGGAGGAATTTAGGTCAGTGATTAGAGAAATGTGGAGGCGTTTGCGCTTGTGCACTGTACTGCGTGTCATTTTCTACATTTCGCTCTACATCCCGAAAGCTTCTCTTTAGTTTCCGAACAGAAGCTCTGAGCACATGCAGTGAAAAGTCCAAACGGACTACGCGACGGACGCCTAGATGTTTATAACGCAATTATTATTATTATTGAGGTTATGCATTCAGAACAAGTATACGGACGGACCGATATCAAACTTGGGTGGCGCGGTGGCCCAGTGGTTAGTGCTGTTGCCTCACAGCAAGAAGGTCCCGGGTTCGAATCTCTCGGCTCGGGTGCCTTTCTGTGTGAAGTTTGCATGCTCTCCCCGTG
>JAZEWT010000008.1:6106954-6126096 GCA_036362905.1 Mordacia mordax | reverse complement strand
CCGCACTTCACGGTAACATCTTTTCCCATCACTTGCCAGGTCGTTAGAAAGGTGTCTGCCTGCAAATGTCCCCGGAGATTCCAAGTGGCTCAAGTGGAAGAAAACAAGTATCGGGTAAGGTTCACGTTTAGCTCAATCTGAAAAAGTAAAACTCATCAAAGATCGATGAATTATCCACGTTCGCAAGAGTTAAATCTTCACCCAGACATGTCACCGTAAATTCATCAGAACAACGTGTGGTCTGAATTAGAAATCTCCAACAAGAGGAGATTTAATAACCCACAGAGCCACTGTAGTTCCCAATCTTAAATCATCAACCTTGTCACTCCTCCTTTCACGGTGTGAAAAACCAGGACCTTTACCATGATGGCTAAAAATCACCCAGAATACATCCAGTCTTTTCAAACCTAGGCCGATAGGCCGTGCAGGTAAATTGTTATGAAGTCAGACAACTGTTTTCAAGAGCAGCTCTTTCCAGATAGCCATATCTAGCATTCCTCTGTTCTACTTCACAGCATTTTGCCTCAAATGTGGGAGGCAAAATGTCACCAAGAGGAGGAAAGCTCAACCTGTTATCCCAAAAGAGCAACTTTTAACAGTGATGTGCCAAAACATTCAACACATCTGTGCTTTCTGCATGTGCACACCCTCATCAATATGAAGTATTGTCAAATATCTCCGCCCGACCCACATAGCATGGGGAGGCACTCATCCAGCAGTGGACTGACAAAGCTGTCCACGTATGCTTGTGCGAGCTACCAAGCTGAGCCTTGTGTGTGGCCGCGGGAGGTTTTTTGACCCGAGAGTTTCGAGTGTGAATGCCACCAACCGTGCTCATCGTCTGCCGCTCGCAGTTTGGGGACTCGCAGCAGCTACGCTTGGTGCGGATCCTGCGCAGCACGGTGATGGTGCGCGTGGGCGGGGGCTGGCTCTCGCTCGACGACTTCCTGCAGAAGAACGACCCGTGCAGAGGTACGGCCTTTGTGTTGGGCAGTCAACTGGCGCGCGCAGTCGACTCACAAACTACAGAACCTCCGCTATCACATTAACGCCCAGAGCTTAAGAAGTCGTCGTGTTGCACGACACCCGTGCCGAGAAGTTTTGTTACCCGACAAAAAGAGAGCGCAGTGTAAGTTCATTTGCTCACAGGAGGCTGTCCAGATTCAAAGCCGAGTGCTCGCTCAGATGCTTTAACCTTGTGACCGCAAGCCGGTGCGCCATCCTCATCGCTTGTTGCGTCCGTGCGCCAGCCAAGGGCCGCACGAACGTGGATCTGCGCGAGAGGTTGTCGTCGGGTGAAGGCGGTGGTGGCAAGGCCATGCTGCTGTTCCGGAGCAAGAGCGGGAGGGTGCCTGCTCCCGATCGACACAGCTCCACCAACAGCCTGCCCAGCCTGAGCACTTGCCCTGAAGATGCCCCCTCAGTCACTTCGAGCCATGTCTCCCAACACCAGGTGTGGTATAAATCTATTGAAGTCTGTTTTCACAGCTATATGTCAGAGAACTGCTATTTTGGGGACAGGCGTGGCAAGGATATAGAGGAGGAATGCTTGACAGGGCTATCCCGAAGGAGCAGGTTTCGAGAACTATTTTCGGGGAGAGTGCAGCCACTTATCAACATTCAATGCTAATAATGTGTAAGAGTAGTAAATTACAATCGGGGTCTCAAGTTGAAAACCAGTTATCAGCAGATGTGGACCATAGACATGATGGCAAGATGGAATCGCAGGCAAATGTGATTATGTTAAACCAAGATTATAGCTATCCCCAATCTGATTACATGGAACAAATTAAGTCCTCATCATTGCCACCATAATTAGCTGCATACCATTGACACACCAGGCTGTGCTGTTGCAAACACGTATAAATCAGACTCCAAAGCTTTCATGACCAATGTTATCCATAGAAAAAGATACAATAACATGTAAATGATATTAAAACAGAGGAGACAGGTGTTCACACGGTGGTTCATGTTTCGTTACCATGAAGACTTAGATAAGAGGTGGAACACTGAACCCTCTGCTTTCTACAATCGAACGGCATGTGTTTATATGAGGCACAAAGATTATGGCCACAGGCATGGTTAGGTTCACTGATAATCGCAGTTACACCTTACTACCTTCCTCAGGGGCTGAGACAACAACCTTTCTCACCACCAATTTTTTTCGAAACATACTTGTCTACAATTACTTTCATGCACCTTTGTGTCCAACTTTGCATTGGTAATATTTGCTATGTGCCCACCCCTCCCCTTCCTGTTCCCCAACAGGCTGGCCTAAAGAAATTGGCCACAAACAAGGCCAGGAAGTCAGGTAATGTGAACGGAACGTCTGGGCTTAAGGACCGCATGGGCCAGCTCAGCTGCTCCGTATCCAACATACCCTCCCAGGCTTCAGGTAAACGATTAGCCTGTATGCGTTCTCCGCATTTCTGCTGTCAACACCTCTTTTCCACTGCACAACAGTGCTGTTCCACGACTGTGCTGAATCATGGCCGCTCAGTAGCCACTAGGCTGTTTTTCCAGACTTAAGAACCACAGATGTTGCGAACTAGGAGGCACAGGTAGATCTTCCGCTTTAAACACGTGGGACAAGACCCCACCAGTGGGCCACGAGCACCAAACCCAAATGGACCTCGAGCTGCAAAAATGTTGAGAACCTCTGGTGTAGATTACACCTTGGCACTGAATGTGTTAACATTACCTGCCGAGTCCAGAGCCAGATTAATGCCTTGTAAAAACAGTATACTGCAGTTCTGGCTTGCCACTGTTTTGTATAAATTATAGGGCGATTCTTATGCTCGTGATTTAAGAGTATCATGAACATAAGAATTGATTGGTATTAACATCTTGAAACAAGTGTTGTTTCAAAACCGATCAACCACAAACTGCATCAAGACACCACTGCATCACTTCCGAAACAGCACTAATATGCTACCGAGCAATCCACGCAGGCCTCAAACATTACTCCGTACACCACTAAGTTCGTCGCAGCACCTACAACACACACTCTGCTTGCGCACAACACTGTTGCTGCACCCAAAACCTGGAGCGCTCTCCTGCAACAATCTCACCAGACCACATCCCCCCCCCCTCCCCCCCACCTCTGAATTCCCATCTACTGACCTTTGGTGCTGTTACATTGTCGTTTGGAATCAGGTTCTCTCAGGAGCTCGGAAAAGCCTCCAGCAGCTGTTGCAGAGACGCGTCCTGGGAACAACGGGACATCCCCCACCCAACGACGCACTGGCGTGTCGTCAGGTCTGATGGCGCGGAGGGCCACCAAGGTAGAGCCTTCCGCAACCGCAGCGGCCGACAGCTCCAACCAGAAAGGCTCGCGGCCACTGCCGGCCAAAGTGTCCAAGATCCCTACTCATTCAAGTAACTTAACCTCTCACGCCACTTCAAATGGCCCAAAGCACTAGATCCTCATTAGACCTGTGTCCAGTTTGTCGGGATGAAGAAGAGATTGCACAGTTGTCCGACCATGGTGGTGAAGGCAGTTTTGCATTGGAGCTAGGCAAATTCTACATCCGAGCATATTCAGTACCAATGATTCGACCCAGTGCTGAGCTAAGCATTGCCAATATCGCCATTAAAATGCATTCCCATATTTGAAGCACACAGTTGGTCCAATTCCACACCAGTTTTGATGTGACGTCTAAGAAATCAAACCCCATGAGACCTGACTTGGCTAGTGCAGGCCTGCCTAAGGACATTACTTACCCACATCTACGTGTAGTGGGAATGCATGCAGCAGGTGAGTATATAGCCAAGCCTACACAGGCATATGCTAGGCTACACTGTGTTCCTGTATATCCTAGGCCTCCCATACGTTGGCCAGGTCCTACGAGCCCTCCCATCTCACCTGTATATCATACCAGAATCACGGTGACATTGGCCTAGCTCTGTAGAAGACATTTGTGATCTGTGTGGTACAGGAGCTCCGTTGGCCCCGAATCACAAGCAGCACACAGCTCCAAGATATTTACTTAAGGCTGTCAAATACTGCACTGGATCGGTAACAGTTTTTCTTTCCTCTACTCTTAATCTACATGGGTGAGTCAGACCAGAGAGCCTAAAGATGGTTCACTTCCAACAATTCGAAACCAGACCCACTAGAGTGCTTGTACACACAAGAGCCGGCATTACACTCTTGCACAAGTTATAACAGAAGACCATATAATTGGGCCGTAGGTAAAAAAACACAGTTTTATACCCTAACTTAAACAAGTGTTGTACTATCCAAGTATATCTCTTACCATTGCTACGCCTTCTCCATGCCATTACATGGACAATCCAGAGTAGAATGCGGAAAAAAACATCTACAGCGTGACTACAAAATCATTGTTTCTCCCCCCCCCCCCGATGAAATCGTAAGTGCACCACATTCAACGAGCAATACTCGCAAAGTACAGATCAAAGGCATATCTGCATTGAAAACCACAAAAATGCATAACTCAGTTGTTTTGTTGCAGAACCACTGGCTGATTGTAAAACAAGTGTTTAAGTAAACCACATGTCTTCGAGTTTGAGATAAGTTTATACGATATATATTGGGGGTATGTTTAAAAGGATGGATTTGGCGCTAAATGTAATTTATTTTAAGCATTTTGATTGTTTGTAATATCCTAAATGGTAAAGTCCGTGGGCATTTGTATCGGTGCAAATAGCTATATAAAGCATACTTTCTCCGGAGAATACGAACTGCATTTACGTATTACGATGCATATTCAGCACATGGCAGCATTGGCACAACTACAGCATGATTCTACGTCACAGTTAAACTGTAACTGGTATGCATCGAGAGGACATTTATAACGCTCACTGCAACGAATGTCATGCTTTTATCATGTTTTGTGTAATATATGCGATTGGTTTTCGCTTTGGGATTATAGGTAGCTGCAATGTGTTATCAGGAACGTTTAATATTCTCTATGCTGCCGTTCACCTTAGGCATGCTGATGTTCACTTAGACTAGGGGTCTGAACGTCAGAGCCAAAGGTTGATTGTCACACTGTGGCTTTGCAATATTGTTCACATAGTCAGTCATTGAAAAGTTTGCTTTTTTGTTATCAGATTTTTAACTTGTAACATTTGTATAATTATACTATGTATTACAAAAGTCATAAAACACACGTTTCACATCATGCTATGGCTAGATGATGTTACATTCTTTGCGATAATATGGGTGTTTGCTCTTTTAAAAATAAAGGTACAGAATGACAAATCTCACCTGTGGTTTCTTTATATCTTTCAAAATCCCATTTGGCACCTAATATACATTCACAACATTGAGCTGAAATATAATTCCATTTTCTAATAACAATACGATGTGGGACGTTAGCGTAAACAAGAGTACACGAGCAAAAGGGGAATGTTTATAAAAATTGCCAACCGTAAAATAAAGTAGCATCTGAAGGAGTCGTACCATGCCACAATTGGATCCTATCCTTCATAGGAAATTCAGGATTGAAGACACTTGTAAACAATGTCATATTACACTTCAGGCAAATGTCATCATGTTTGAAATTACCCTCACAACAGGATAAGACTGCACTCCAGAGTTAATGCTAAGAGTATTCCTTGATCTTGATTTAACACCATGATGCTAAGCATAAGTATAGAGAGCATACTTGCAAGGTGGATTGCAAGTGATGTAATTATAATTGCATTTCGAGGAACTCATGCACAAATCTTATTGAAATTGGTTACAACTGAAATAAGTAGAACAGGTTTTTACCATTTCTGGCAATTATACACGTGTTAAGATCTTAAAACACCAAAAGAGACACATATTTTACAATGCATCTAGTTCGCAAAAGCCACACATACTTGTGGCAAAATATGCACACAGGAAGCTGTTTGCATATTTTCACATTGTGAAATATGTATTTTGGTGTTTTAAGATCTTAACACGTGTATAATTGCCAGAAATTGTAAAAACCTGTTCTACTTATTACATATGTACACGAGCAAAAAGTACCCATAGCTCGGATACAACTGTTACAATTACTTATGTTTATCCTTGTTTATCGTCTACGGAAATTATTATCGTACTTAACCATAAAAATAGGTAAAAACAAACATAGTAACCAATAGTCATAATAAAGTAGTAAAAATATAAATTTTTCGATTGAGTTGGCACTTGGAATGCAACCCCTCCCCATTTACATTACTTATGGGCAATGTGTGCTTGACTAAACACAATTTTGGCTGACATGACATTTCTGGAACTATCGTGTTAATCAAGGAATACCTGTACATGAAGAAACACAATCCACATTTCCCAATTAAATACCAGAAAATATACATAACTAAATAACCATTGCCTGTGTATGAGTCTATCAAAATATATATTGAATAAAAATAACATGCATACTTTCCCACTTAAAGATAAACTAAGAGTAAACAAGTTGGGTATATTCTTGCAGTCTGGGCTCTTATCATCAAATTGAATATTTAAATGGATATTTGTATCCTCACTACTTACAGACAGCCATTTACATGTAGTCGATTGTCTAACATAGTCCCAAAGCGAGGATATGTTCCACAAGGCCAAATAAGTCATTTCACATTCTCAAGTATTCGAGCAACTCCACTGCTGTCACATTCCACTGTTCATGAAAATATGAATATAGTCTCTATTGTGGGTCACGAGAGGGCAATGGGTTTTGAAGAGTGTCCTGGCTTCTAAATCACAAGCGCGTTTCCCCGCAAGCAGCACAATGGCTCAGTGGCCGAGTCATCATCACACTGTGACGGCTGCGTCGGCGGTCTGACCGAGCCCATCCTGGACAGGATTTTTGGCAGGGTCTTCATAGAGACGGAGCCTGCAGTGTCTGGTAACTTGGCCACTTGCACCCTCTGCTAGCGGAAGGAAACTATGGATGCCATGTAACCGCCATCGCACCTCGACTCCAGATTTACTTTGACAAGTGTAAATGTCTCGAAAATAAGCCACTTGCACTCTCGGCTGACAGACATACCCACAGACAGCTACTGTATTGTGCACTAGGTTTGCACGAGCTAATTCTGGTTTAAAAGTGAACTTTGTTTTCAGTGGCAATTGGGGCTGTCAATGAGAAACATCTATTTTTTAAAACAAAACAATACTGGAGTGGATTATCCTATAGCCTTTTGGAAAGTTCAGTTAATTCTATACAAGCAAAGATGACACGAGGTAGAAATGTGACTCAAGGGTAAGATGGAATAAGTTCCCCTTTTGTGAAACAAACATTTGCTCAGGAGGAAAAGAAAAAAACTTCTGTAATGATGAAGCGTGACTTAAGATTAAATACTGCGAGAGTAAAACTTCTGATTAAATATATACCAATCTGCAAAACTCGTGCACCATATTTGGCATTAAAGGATAACTTCTTCCATTAGTTTAGTGACTACCCGAAGATGTAACGACTCCCCATAGCCACCAAAAAGCACATTAGTTACTGCAATAAGAATACTTAGCATGTTTTACCTGTGGGTTGGTGGGTGCAGTGATGTGAATGCTATATAGCTGTTGCGTTGCACGAAGTGCTTTAGATCTACAGGTAGGCTTGGGCCTTCTGAAGGCCCTCCTTGAGAAAGTTCAGGTATGTAGTGCTCGTTGGGTCCAGGAACTCGGCTGAGAGCTCCGGTGTCAGATCCTCCGCTTTCACGGCGGTGGCATCCAAAAAGTCATTGGCATTGATGGAATGGACCTTAAATATTGATACAAAAACACAAGGTGCCTTGGTAAGTGATGGCCACTGCATTCATAAAAAAAAATTCCTAAGCGCTGCTCTTTTTGGATAGCAGTATCGAGCTGCTCCATTCATAAACAGCAGCTCTTAACAATTAACCTATTTCCAGTATATGCAATACTCAATAATGCATGAGCTAATTATAGTTATCCACAACGTGAGAGCATAACAATGCAGCTGGAATAACAACTGGAAACTATATGAAAGGCTAAAGTGCTGTCCTTACAAGGCTAATGGTTGGGGTATATGTATTGTTTGGTCGTGGAGAGCCAAACTGATACCACAGCTAGATATAATGGTCACCTTGTCCTGGTATTCCCAGAGTCTACTTTTTGAAGAAGCTGTCCTGGGAAATATATAAGTCTCTTTGGGGCATTCAAAATGATCTAATTTGTCAGCAAAGTTCTCCCCTCTTCAGATAATGATATATTCATGTTCCTATCATATAATCCTTATGAACACCCTCTTAATCGTGTACTGGGTAGTGGGGGGCCAGAGCCTATCCCAGCAGACAGAGGATACAAGGCGGGGGTATACCCAGGATGTGACGCCAGTACATCGCAGGGCACTGGGGGCAAATTTACTCAGCATGCCAATTAACCTAGACAGCAGCGTGTCTTTGGATGGTGGGAGAAAACCGGAGTACCCAAGAAAAGCCCATGCGGACACGGAGACAACACGCAAACTCCACAAAGAAAGGCACCCAAGCTAGGAACCAAATCTGGGTCCTTCTTGCTGAGGCGACAGCGCTACTCACTGCATCACCACACCGCCAGTTCTCATCATATGTCCTAGAATGTTTACATCTCGAGGAGACCACCCTAGGTGTATATAAGAGATGGTTTCTCCCACAAGTCAATGCCAACAATCCAGCTGTAGAGAAGACAAGACTTACCACTGTCCCGTTTGGCAGAGCAATCATCATTTCCACGGGGAATGTGTATTTTGCAAGGTGCAAAGCCGCCCATTTTGCATGCTCCACTTGCTCCTCCTGTTTCTGTAACAGAAATAAACGGGAATGCTCGTAATTAGGATACACCATTTCCAAGGTAGCAGTATTTCATAAATAAAATACAATAGTACAATTGATGATTGCTTCGAAAAGCTGCTCTCTCGGGACAGCCGCGTCGATGGCTCTCTCTCCTCGGCTGTCCCGAGAGAGCAGCTTTTCGAAGCAATCATCATGCATCGAGCCGTGAAAAACCTACATCATTACAATAGTACAATTATTTGTTCAGGAAGGACCACGTCCAAATAGGATTTGCATTAGTATATATGTCCAGTTCTATTTTAAAGAATGTTTTGCTTGTTGGAGGAAAATGCAGTACTTTGAGAAAAGCCCCTGTATACAAGGGGACATTATATTTAGAAGTCTACACAGATGGGTTCACTAAACCGCTGGCTATAACTTCCAACTCCTGACCACCTTGCAGCCCAGCAGGAAGTTTGAGATGTGTGATGCACAACCATTTGTGTACAAAGCATTGAATCAGTGGCATCAATGAAAAGCGCCAGGCATTAATACACACAGAGACCCAGTACGTGATAGAGCACACCGCATAGTGGAGAGCCAGGATACGCAAAGGAAGAACAGCTTTTGAAAAGAGAAGAATCTCCTATTCACATCAAAACAAAGAACAACAAAAAGACGCGATGGAAGCCTGCGCGCACACATCTGCAATGTGTGCGTGCGTAACACCGCCTACACAGGGAATCCAGCGGAAATGGCAGGAGCAACCAAACCCACGGTAAGCATTGTCTGTCGCCAGAAACCAAGAGAAACGTGATGGCTACACAGGGATACGTGCTGACCTTTAGGTCCTCCAGATCCTTGACCAGGGACCAGCTGCTGACAAAGTTCTCGCTCAGCAGGGCGATGACGGGCGAACTCTCCAGGGCAGTCTCCCGGAGGGTTCGCCCCGAACCTAGCCCAACACACAAACGGCAAGCGACACGGCCATCAGAACTTCCAGGCTGAATCTAGACAGTCAATTGATAAACGTTTATTATTATAGTAGAAAGTACTCATTGAGTTTGCACGCTCTAGATGTGGGATTCCTGCAATACAACAACACACTAAAAGTAGTGTTTGTTCAGTCTGCTCATCAGATGTCAACCACAATTAAAATATACGTCATTAACTAAATGGGCAAATGTAAATACTTGATGCGTCAAGTTTTCAAATTCAAGACTGCATCTTTGGAACACAGCATTTATATAATAATGTGCATTAAATGATTGGCCATGTGGTGATATAACAGCGATTGGCTTGTAACTGTAAGGATGAGAGTTCAATTCCAAGCCAGGGGTAGACTAAGTATTTAATTTCTCTTGGCTTATTATAGGCACTACAATGGGCAGGTAAAATATTAAGGAAAAACTCAGCCATGCTATAGGAATATGGCATTTCTACCGATGGCTTATGGCTATAAATGGGAGATGAACACCACCCCCCTACACACAATATTATTATTAATATTGTTATTAATGTCACGGGAAATAATTTTGACCGTTCAATTAATACGAACACCAACCTCAGCATGACTGGTCATCTAAGGCCCCCCAGAGTAATATTGAATGGACCAGCTTCTCTTCTGCCATTGCTTTTTCAAAGGCTTCCGTGAAAGGAAGATATTGAATCTGACAGAATAAACACGCGCATACAGTACAGACGACGCACTTAGATTAAAAGCACGACTTAACACGCGGTATGAATGGTGATGTAACATCACATTACTTCAGCAGTGCCATCGACAATCCAGTACAGTGATTACCATGACGTTAATGTTAACCATGAGTTTATTGAGTATCTCCAGCAAAGAATGCCAAAGAAGTTTAACAATTTTTATTTATCAAATTTGAACAGAAATAAGTGACAGCTCACGTTCGTCAATAACACTGGCTTCGTAGGAAAACAAATATAAATACGTAACGTTTTGAGCAAAGGTCGTGCTTCATGGTAATACTAAAGAGTTGTGTACATTATTGAAAGCCATGTTGTTGACACGTGTGTCGAGTATTTTGTTATTTGTGCACCAATTAATTGATATTTCACCACATTATTCCTGTGCACCATGCATTCAGTATCGGAGGCATGATTCCAGCCAGTGTTCACACCTTCTTGAATGGATACATGGCGACCTCCAGGTTTCTGTAAGCCTTCTGCAAGCTGATCTCTGACCGCCACTCAATGTCCTCGAACACGAACTGGATGGGCTCCATCTCCGTGTCGCTCGTGTTAATCGCGTTGCCGTTCTCATCGTAAATCAGCGCCGGCACTGAAGGGCCTTGAGCAACCAGCTCCATCTGCAAGTTCAAGAGACAGGACATCTATCACGTGCTGTCCATCATCACCGTTATTCCTCATTCAAGCACTATATCTCTGGAGCGATAAAACAATATGAATTATCATAATCGGTCTTGGTTAATCCACTGCTCAATGTCCCCAAATTTCTGCCATACCTCACAATCATGTGATATAATGATACACACATAGCAGCTGTACACATGCTGATTCACTATTTTTCCTTGATAAACCTTCTCAGACAAATAACCATTTCCTTATCGCAAACAGGTATATTAACCCAACATAAAGTTCCATCTGAACAAGAATATAAATGCACAAAAAGTATACCATTACATTTCTATCCTGGTGTTCTGTACTAGTCACTACATACTACAATTTTACACTGGTTTATGAACTAATCAAATTACATTTTTTTTAAAAAGGTCAAACTATAATAATTCTTTGCTTATGATTTTTTTTTTAAATGGGCAACACACCTTTGGCATGAACCCAATATCCACCTCCATGTTGCCCTGATCCATGGTGCCAAAGAGCCACTCCATGTCCACATTCAGTGACCTGAGATGTTTCAAACAATACCAGGCGTTTTCATGCACACTGCCAACACTGTACTCATGTAACTTTAACGGCTGAACATGTGATGATTGCTTTCCGAAGCGGTTCTTTTGGGATATCCGTCGAGTACTCCCCCTCTATCCTTCTTGACGTGAGACTCGCAACGCCTGAGGATGCCTCGAACGCGGGAGGCGAAACGTCGCGAAGGAGAGCGCATGAGCGACCGGACGCATCTATCCCAAAAGAACAGCTTTGCAGCGTTACCAGCACTGTACAATTGTCACTTGAACCAGATCTCCCATATGTGCCCAAGTATAAAAATAAGCGGAAGTCTTCAAATGCGACTCGACCTTCATAACTAGACCGCATGAGCAACTAAAGCACTTGAAAACAAAGCAGCTTTGACCTCCATGTAACGACGTTAAAACGAGGACCTCGGTAGAGGCCTGGGGGGACTAGCCTAGAATCCCAGTTTCCCAAGGCCCTGTACCGAGGTCCTTGTTTAAGAGAATAAGGTGCTGAACATTCACTCAATTCCAATGCTTTTACGCATACAAGCTTTAAATCCCGCATAAGAATCCCCGCTATCAAAGTTACATATTCACAGCCACCCGACCGCTCACCGATTGTTTGGCACAAACATGTGGAACGCCCGCACATGGGATGAGTCCCGTGCGATGGTCACGTGACCGGTGACCTGCGCCGGGGTAAACCAGAACGGAAATGCGGGCGGCTCGTTCAGCTGGAATTCCGTGTGGATCCTGTGGTGCGCGGAGATCAAGAACATTGATCAGCCATCGTTGAGCCGCTGCTGGATAAAGGACTGACCTAAAGCGACCGCCGCCTGGGCGTGGAGTGGTGGCGCAATGGATTGCGTGCTGCCCTCTAATCCCGGCGATCTGAATTTATGGACGTATGATGTACGATAATAAAAACCACACACGTTCGGCCGAAACATGTTCAAATGCCATCTAAATATCTGCATGTTGCAAGATATTCTACTGGATCTATTTTCATTAGCAAGATTCATGTTTAGAGAAAAATGCACGTAATAAATTGTAAAATGACTGTCCCAATGGATAGTTCTACCATATTTTTTTAAATAAAAAAAACGTGCTGTAGTTATATGTTCATTTGGAAAGTTACCCCTTAGGTAGAATGTATAGACATGTATTTATCCACGTCATCAAAATGACCTTCACTAAGGATTATTCAGACCTATGAAATAACATTGTTAAAGGGCCTTAACTTTTAAAATGTGAACGCCCAAAACATCTCACACAACAGTGACCTCACTGCTACTGTAATACCATTCACTGCTATTTTCACACTCATGTCAACAGTCCTATACAATAGATCTATAAGAAAACAAAACCCTTACAGCCGTAACAAAACATTCGTCCATTATAGTCACTTTCAAAGACAGGTTAAAGTGAACACAAAAAGTTTAGCAAAAATCACGAACTCGATATTTTTTTGCAGGAAACCGTTCTCGTGGCTGAATAGATATCATCAGGCAGGTTATTGAATTGCTCCGGAAAAGAAGCTGAACGCCACGTCCTTTGAGAACAATGAGCCGTCACGACAAAGGCCACGCGGCTCCAACAATCGTCACACCTGGTGCCAAACGCCCGGCTCGTGACATTCGATTTTGCACGCCTTGCATCGGCGCCCGCGAGAGCCGAGCCGTACCTGAACACGATGTCGTAGTACATGTCGTTCTGTGCGCGGACGCACGCCACGGAACCCTGGGGAGCGAAGCGTGACTTCACGAAGGGCCGTGGGTGAAACATGCTCAGCAGCTTGAAGATCATGATCTGACGCGGGGACACACAAGCACGCTCGCGGTCAGCGCCCACAAAACCACCGCAGCAGCGGCACGGACATTACGCCCGGTCACTTTTCTTCGGTCAGAGGTCACATTTATACAGTTAGCTACTTCTAGACGCCCTGATAATTAACAATAACACCCGCTTTGTTTGAACAAGTGGCTCGGTGTTAGAATATTTCAAAGGTGTGTTGTGATGATTTGAAGGCGAAATGAAAAGGCTTCGGTATGAAATGTTCCCTCAAAATGAACAATACATGATAAAGCCTAGGTCATCAAAACCACCAAGGCTTTATGGTTTAGCAAAGATCCATAAGCCTAACATCCCACTAAGACCAATAGTAAGCACAATTGGATTTGCCACATATAAACTAGCTCAATACGTAACAAAGCAAATTCAGCCCTATATTGGTAGCACTACATCTTTTATTAAAAATTCTCAACATCTCGTAAATACACTCAAAGAGATTACACTTAATCATGAGGACATCCTAGTTAGCTTCGATGTAATATCCTTGTTTACTAAAGTTCCAGTTCATGAGTCAATTCTACTTTTGGACGGCATAGTTAAAAATAATGGAATACATCTAGATATTACACAACTAGCTGACCTCTGTCTAAATAACACTTGTTTCCTATGGAACGAAAATATCTATAAACAAAAAGAAGGAGCTGCAATGGGATCTCCTCTGTCTCCGGTTATTGCTAATTTGTTCATGGAACATTTTGAAGGAAAAGCCCTAGAAACTAGCACACTAAAACCATCACACTGGTTTAGATACGTAGATGACACATTGGTTATCTGGCCGCACGGTAAAGATACACTTAATGGATTTCTAGAACATCTCAATTCACAACATCCGTCGATACAATTCACCACGGAGATCGAAGTGAATAACACACTTCCATTTCTGGAAGTCTTGTTAAGACGGAGTTCAAATTATAAAATATAAGAGAGCGTTTACCCGAAAACCCACATACACGGACGCCTCTTTGAACGCGCAATAAACCCCCTCACAGAAATTAGCTCTCGCTAAAACTCTCATACACCGGGCAAAAACAGTATCTGATGCTAAAAGCTTAAAAACTGAGATTCTACATGTTAAGAAAGCTCTTCAATTGAATGGTTATAGTAATGCACAAATAAACTGAGCTCTAACTAATAAAAACAGGCCAAACACCATAGACGTTGAGGATCATAACGTAATTAAAACTATTAAACTACCATATATTGCCAGAGTAACTGATAAAATAGCTAGAATTCTAGAAAAACAAAAATTTAAAGTAAGATTTGGCATAATACAAACAATCGCAGGAACATTACCTCGTGTTAAAGATAAACTACCCAAACTCTCCACAGATGGAGTCTACCGCATTAACTGCTCGTGTGGTAAATGCTATGTTGGTCAGACGGGTAGAAACATTAGCACACGTCTCAAAGAACACCAAAGAAATATTAAAAAAATTATCAAACCCAGATATCGGCAGTTGCGGAACACGCTTGCCAAAAGAACCACACAATTGACCGTGACAAATGTCGACATCTTATGTAAAACTAACCACTACTGGCCGAGACTGGTCCGTGAGTCCATTGAAATTGAGAAAAATAAGAACAATTTTAATCGTTCCGATAGCTACAAATTAAGTGCGGCTTGGAAACGCATGATCAATTAACAAACTAACCATTGCACACACATCATTGCTTAGCATAATCCCTCGCACAGCATCTCATGACGAGGGTTATCAGACATTGTTAGCACCATTTGTCTGAATAACTCAATTAACCCACAACACCTGTTTGGACAACTAATAAACCAGATTACCCATTGTGTCCTGGCACTCTCGATCACGCGGGTGAGGACATCACGACCCCCATATAAACCGACCCAGAAGCGGTACGCGGGCCATCCGATCTGCCCGACCAGTTGTTGGCGCGCGTGCCTGATGATGCTGAACGTAGTTGTCAGCGAAACGTCAATGTACAATACATTTTTTGTAAAATATTGTGGGGTCGCTTTTCAACGCACCGGTGTGCTGAGATAGTAAAGGAATTGGCGCGTCTTCTGTTCAACGTGACAACCCCTTGCTGATTGGCCGTGTCGAGTGGTGGAAGGTTAAACGACACTATTTTATAATTTATAATTTTCTACGTGACCTGAACCAAAAATGGATTTCATTGATGAAATGTTTTCTCTACAAATTCCCATCGTTATTTAATATTTTTCTAGGGTGTCTATAAATAGATCGCTTAATAGATTTTAACCAAGCGTTTTACACTTAAGGCTGGAAAACGAAACCTCACGGTTAGTTCGCAGAGTACACATAGCAAAACGCACTCAATGTGCCATACCTGGGATACAACCGACGGTGCACAATGCAACCTTTGGTCGCAGCGAGCACACCGCCCCACACCCAAGCTACACAATTGTGCGTGTACGTGTGTTTTCGCGCATGCTGGGGGCAAGTGCCTGTGAAATGTCACAGCAGAGTCTCAACAAACAATGCACCCCACCAGGTGTGAGGCGCAAGCGAAGAGCAGATGTCACGTCAGGCCACACTTGGCCACAAACGGAGCCTTCAAACACGCAACTGATGGACGAAACTACTCACAACAGCTTTGTGTAACGTTTATCAAAATCGGATTAATTGTTTAGCAAAATAAGGATGCACGGCACTGTGTGGCTTTATGTGCAGTGTCAGACGAACATCCAATTTTCAAATGAATGCTATTATAGCGGGCGGCGCGGTGGCCCAGTGGTTAGCGCTGACGCCTCACAGCAAGAAGGTCCCGGGTTCGAATCTCTCGGCTCGGGTGCCTTTCTGTGTGGAGTTTGCATGCTCTCCCCGTGTCCGCGTGGGTTTTCGCCGGGTACTCCGGTTTCCTCCCACAGTCCAAAAGCATGCTCCTGGACAGGTTGATTGGCTCGCAGACTAAAATTGTCCCGCAATGCCCGGCGATGGACTGGCGTCCCGTCGTCGGGTGTATTCCTGCCTTACGCCCTGTGTTTCCGGGATAGGCTCCGGCTCACCGTGACCCTATATAGGATTAAGCGGTTTCAGATAATGAGATGAGATGAGATGCGATGCTATTATAGCGGCCGTTACCTCTTTTCCAACAGGCGGTGGTGGGAAGTAGCGGCTGTTGGACAGATACCCGGTAAAGAGGTTCAGATCGTTGGGCACGATCCACCAGGCCTCTCCCAGCTCGAGGTCACTCTTTGGAGGTAAAAACACTTTGAACTGGTTCGCGCCAAAGTGTCGACTTGGGGCTTCGGCGCTCTTCCAGCTCCGAAGGCCGGAAAGGCAACTCTGCCCAACCTGGCAGCAAGAACGGGAATCGGTCATCCATGCGTTCATTTCTTCTCGGCTGGACTACTGCAACTCACTTTTTACCTGCCCGAGCCAACGCAACCTGTCCAGACTGCAATTAGTGCAAAACTCTGCTGCTAGACTCTTAACTAAAACTCGTAAAAGATGTCATATTACCCCCATCCTTGCCACACTGCACTGGTTGCCAATCTCTTATCGCATTGATTTTAAGGTTTTACTCATTACTTTTAAAGCAAGACGAGGGCTTGCCCCAGATTACATTACAGAACTCTTAACACCTTACTCTCCTAGTAGAGAACTGAGATCAGCCAACAAAGATCTATTGATTGTTCCAGAGTCTAGACTTAGAACAAAGGGAGACCTTGTCTTCACGGTTCGGGCCCCTAGGCTCTGGAACAGTCTCCCTGACAATATAAAAGCTGCTAAGTCTGTGTTTTCCTTTAAAACCATGTTGAAAACTCACTTTTATAATTTCGCTTTTAGTTAAGTTATTTTTGACATATTACGATTGTATTTTGTGTCAGTGCTTTATTCTGTTTTTACCATGTTGATTTATGCCAACTGTGAAGCACCTTGAGCTGTTTGCATGATGGGTGCTATATTAATAAAGTATTATTATTATTATAGCGCGGTGCGAGGACCGCAGCGCAGCATCTCCCTCCATCACGTAACGTATGCGAAGGCTCGTACCTAGTGGTCACTTGGAAAGCTGGTCAGGGTTAGCGAAAGGACTGTTACTAGTGGATGGGTTGGCTAGTTTGGGCCAGAGGGCTATAGACAGAGTTGGAGGGCAGATATACTCGCTGAACACAGCCACTATTTACATCTGATGGAATTTCAATCGGTGGAGAAAGTCCAGCCCGCACTCACCCCCAGGAATCCATCTCGGCTCTTGCTCATGGTCTCCATGAGCAGCGGCGTAAATTCAGCCAACACGGTAAGGCCCTCCCCATGAGGGTCGGCCAATTGCGTTCCCTCGTACTCCGAGGGGGGAGGGCCTGCGATAATAAAAAACACATGGGCATTTCACAAATTCCAGAGGCAGTCGAGGGATTTATCAAAGCATTACTGGGCCACCAATTATGCAAGTAAAAATCAAAATAATTGGCACCAGAGTCAGGTTGATTCTTTAACGACTGACCGCATCAAACCCTTGTGATCACATTAAATAATAATAATTGCATTAAATGCTGTGATTCAAGCTTACCTAGGCGTTTTAAGAGCTTCATGAACCCATTCCACTATGGTCTGTAAATACACTGCTATATCAAAGTTTAACACCGTACTTAAAGTGGGGTTGTCATCACCAAAAATCATCATGCTGATCAGTGTGGGTTTGTTAAAGGGATGCCATGAACTGGTTTAGGTATTGCTCACTACTTATGTCGGTGAGGAACAGGAATTTAACTCAAGTCATTCGGATCATAGGCCAGTGCACGAATCACAGACCCACCAATCTTTCACCATACGCCATATGAAATAAAAATGATCTGCTCTCCTGATGGGTCAATATTTCAGAAACGTATAGTAGAATAATAAATGAATGCATCCTTCCACCCCAAACAGAAATACTGCAGACTGATAAGAAATATTCACAGGACCCGTCATTTACCTATGAGCTTGTCAACAATTGGCCGGAACTCCTCAGGGCTGATTTGCATGTCCATGTTGGTGTCAAGAGAGGTGAAGAGGTACAGCCCATCATTGCCCAGGGTGCGCAGGGCGATTTCCTGCCAGGCAATTAAGCGAGTCGGCCACAATTGTTCACGGGCACACACGTACACCACGTCAGCAGACTCGACCAGCAATAAGGGGGGCAGCAGACACGCACACACGTCTGCCTCTCGCCCTATAACAACCGTGGTGTTTCTACTTTGAGCAAGAGCAGTTGCACTTGACAGCGATATATTAATATATATTATACAAATCCAGGTAAATATTTCGATTTGAGGTCTGCTTCAATATTATGCAGGCATCCACAATGTTGCGTGCCCAATAAATCGTTGTATTGTGTGTCCAAGTGCAATGTATTGTATATCTCATCTCATTATCTGAAACCGCTTAATCCTATATAGTCACGGTGAGCCGGAGCCTATCCCGGAAACGCAGGACGTAAGGCAGGAATACACCCGACGACGGGACGCCAGTCCATCGCCGGGCTGTATTGTATATGTCATCATCATTATCAATAGCAGCTTAATCCTGTAGAGTGTAGAGGGTCAAGGGGGGCCGGAGCCTATCCCGGTAGACAGAGTACAAGGCGGAGCTACACCCATGATGTGACGCCAGTACATCGCAGGGCACTGAGGGCAATTTACTCAGCAGACCAATAAACCTTGACAGCGGAGTGTCTTTGGACGGTGGGAGGAAAACGGAGTACCCG
>JAZEWT010000008.1:6081408-6106859 GCA_036362905.1 Mordacia mordax | reverse complement strand
AGAACTCGCATGAAAACACCAGGGTGTTGTAGGCTTGGGTGCTGCAAGGTGGACAGGTTATGACAATGGACTTCGAAATGAATCTCTCCAGAGATCCACGTAATACCCTAATATGCTTCCGTTTTAACATATTTGCACATACCAAACGGTCATTAATGGAATTGGAATAGATCGTAATATGGTTCCCTACGTTTTATAACTCAGGCTACCAGAGCCAGAAACTACACTGCTGTACTGTTCTCCATTATTACCGCATTCATAACTGAAAGCAGCCTTTGGCTGAGGGTAAAACAGCCATGCGTGACCGTACCATCCATCAAGAGGTCAGTCATGATGATAAAAGCCTGTAACGGAGCACTTTGGAGGCAAGTGTTGGTGGATTACTAAACTCTGTAAAGTTTCCAAACAGCATGTTGGTTTGGGGACTCGTCTGTGCAAACCTTCGAGCATTATCTCATCGTATGCTAACTGATTTTTCTACAAGTTCTCCCAATGCACTGGATAGTCCTAGAAAGAACATGGCGCGCTCAGGCAAGGTGCTCCTGTCTTGAGATTCAGTATACGTGGACTGGACTTTAGAGGGGCAAACGATACTAAAATTGTGTAATAAAGACAAATGATTATCACAATAAACGTCCAAATGCTGCCTTCTGGGTCTGAAACGTTATCGATCTCGATTTTTACTTTAATGTAACATTGCGAATTAATTGATGTAGGTGTTCATGGCTTCTTGTATGAGCACTGCTCGTAAGAGCTGCTCTTCCGAGATGGGCTCCGAGGAGAAATTCTCAAATTGAACCACCTGGCAGCTGTTCTGCCAGACTTTGGTGCACATTGGAGGCAGCGCTTAAAAAACAAAACAAACAAATTGCTTCTGGGCAGGTCACCCAGACATGCCCAGGTGTTAAGTGAGACAACTGGCAGATCCACAAGAGCGCTGCCAAGTTGGTCGCGCACAACGGAGACGCACAATCCCGCACAATTGCACGAGGACACAATCTCAGATCTACGAAAACAAATGATAATCGATCTCGGTCACTGCATATCCACCGCTGGATAAAGGCCTCCACACGCGGTCAGAGCCACCGCAGTCCAGTAGTGACATCAGTCTCTCTCTCTCTTCACCAATCCCACGTGGTGAAGGTCCAAAATAAATAAATGTAAGAGTGTAAAAAGAATCTCACAACAATACGGTCACAATCACACGGACACAATTAGGCCGGGACACACTTCCATCGGAGTCACATGAAGAGTCACGATCAGACACAATCACATTAATAACACAACACGTGCTGAACACGCGGAGACACAAAACACGACACAATCGCATGGACACGAGAACATAGACACACGAAAGAGACACACTCGCGTGCACAGACTAACGAATTAGTCTCCTTCGAAATTGCCTTCATATATACGCCGTTAGCGTCCATGAAGGCCGGCACGGCACACAGCGGTGCGGGTGTTCATCGCCGCGCCCGGCCGCCTTTGTCTCCCCTGGCGGCGGTGTGAAGACACCGCACAGGGCATCAAACACGTCGACACAGAGTCGCACGGCACACGCGCGCAGTCTCTCTCACCTGTCCCTGCACGGCGGCCCTGTCTATGTACAACTTGACGCCAGCCGCCAGCAGCACTGCCCCCAGGGCACAGGCGAGCAGGAGGCGCCTGGAGAGGCGCGCCGACTCGGCTCCGGCGGAGGCGACCTCGCGTCCACCACCGCCACCACCACCATCGCCTCCTCCTCTCTTCGCGCTGTCGCGGTGGCCCTCGATCGCCATTGCGTTGCCACGTCTTTAAAAGCGACAACTTGGCCGCTGTCTTCCGCCGCCGCCGGGTCTGCTCGGGGACGCTGAACACGCGGCCTCATCCGTCACAGCTCTCCATCAATGGCATCCCTGGCGGCCGCCTCCCACCGCCTCCTCCCTTCGTCTCGTAACCGGCGTTATCCCATGTGCATTCCGAACCAAGAGCCCCCCTGCGTGCCGCGAGAGATCTCCTGGCACTGGAGACAACACTGGACGGTGGGGAGAGAGACACGAAGCGACTTGGAAGGTGGTCTACGTGCAGGAAACCTCCCCCGCCTCCTCCTCCTCCTGCTCGAATGCGGGCAGGAAGCCCTCCTTCCCTCCCCGGGCACAGGATTTGCCAATGGCGAGGCTCTGCGTGAATCTCGGCGTCGTCACAGCCGCCTAGCGTCATGCCAGAAGTCCTGCAGTCAGACCGATGGTATTGGGGGTATAGCGATGGACCGGCGTCCCGTCGTCGGGTGTATTCCTGCCTTGCGCCCTGTGTTTCCGGGATAGGCTCCGGCTTCACCGTGACCCTATATAGGATTAAGCGGTTTCAGATAATGAGATGAGATGAGAATAAGAATAGTAAACAAAAATCTTCTTGCCGCTACTAAGATCTTCTTGCCGCTACTAAGATGTAGCATGACTGGCTATAACACGCGCGCTAAGATATTAGAACACCAGACACCCTTCACAAAGTGACGAGTTTGCCCCAAAAACACACACACTTGTGGCAAAAATACACACACAAAAATTGCTTAGATAATGCATGCATTGTCCTTGAAACTAATTTTGCCAACACCAGAAAAGTGTTACATCTTTGTACTGGCAAAAAGATGCACGGATTTTGACTATTAAGTCCGATTTAATTGCTACTCCGGGCATATTTTCAAACCACAAAATATACAACCAATACAATACACAGTATGTACAATTATGTGCACCCAGTCACCCACATCCCCTTTCAATACAAAGACGTACCAAGAGATTTAACAACTCGACTTAATCTACTAAAGCATTGATATTTGCGTCGTCTTGAACGGATTTGAATTTTGGCAACACGGGACTAACACTGAGAACTAGGCTTCATCGAAAGCTGTCAATGGTGTGCGCCAATCAATCAGTTTCAAGGCCAATGCATACATTATCAAAACGTTAAGTTTATAGATTTAGCCACGGGTATGTGTGGTTTTTAGAAACTTGACACTTTGTAAAAGGTGTCTATTTCGCGTTCTGAAATATTAACACGTTTAAATAATTGCCAGAAATGGTAAAACCTATTCTCTTTTTTTCCGGACCAATGCTGTGGACATGTATATATTGAAGTAGATCTGGGCTCATCAATTATTTTAGTACTAACGCACAACGGTGTGGTAGCGTTTGCATGTTCTTCCCATGGGTACTCCGGTTTCCTCGAACGGTCCAAAGACATCTTGTCTCTGCGGTCGTTCGAGCTGCTGACAAAACCACTCACGGTGCCCTGCGATGGACTGGCGCCCCAGCATGAATACAGCCCTGCCTTGTGGCCTGTGTCGCCCAAAATAGGCGCCGGTTTCACCGCAACTAAGTGGGTACTGATAATGATAGTGCTACAGTGGTGTGTGTGGCTGTGTGCCGTATAGGATATACCATTGGCTTGTCACAGGCGCGCCTTGCACTCAAGCAGTAACGCTTGAAAGAGTTTTTGATTCTAGGAGCGAAGCTACACTCATTACATGGCTCATGTTGAAGCACGTCAGTATGGTGCTTCGCATGATTCATTTACCATCAATGTTCTTTTTAGATTTCACATGAAAATACTCCACCATCAGAACTGTTAAGCAACTGCTTCTGCTCGGGGATAGCAGAGACAAGTTGCTGGGCGAGCTCGTATCCACTCAGACGTGACGTCGCCAGGAGCTTCAGGTGGTAATGACGCGGAGAGATTGTCTCAATTGTTAATGGTTTTACATTCCAGCCAGGAGCACACGCTCAGCCCAATGATCCCCCCCCCCCGCCATCATTCCCACCACTAAGCCTGCATCACACCTCCCCCCCTGCACTCGCTCCCTTTCTCCCTTTTCATAAGCCGCCTCTCTATTAACCAATTATCCACCACACGTGCCACATTCAACTGGGTGCAAGCACTCTCCCCTTAGCGTGTGCGCATCCCGGATACAAAGCCCGCATTACCATCATTACCCACCTGTGAGTGAATCACAGTGAAACAATGGCGTGAATCAAACACAATCACAATGGGTAATTTTTAAATGTGCGCGTGACACGTGCAGGTGTTGGAACAATCAAACGCTCCAATCAAACCTGCCTCGTACCCATACCGCAAACGTGCCGAAAGGGCATTTCAGCACTGCCGTGCAGTAACCGATATTTTACAGAGGGTGGCAAGCAAGACCCTTTGGAAACTTTAGCAGGTACGGTTGGCAACGGGGGCGGCGCGGTGGCCCAGTGGTTAGCGCTGACGCCTCACAGCAAGAAGGTCCCGGGTTCGAATCTCTCGGCTCGGGTGCCTTTCTGTGTGGATTTTGCATGCTCTCCCCGTGTCCGCGTGGGTTTTCGCCGGGTACTCCGGTTTCCTCCCACAGTCCAAAAGCATGCTCCTGGATAGGTTGATTGGCTCGCAGACTAAAATTGTCCCGCAATGCCCGGCGATGGACTGGCGTCCCGTCGTCGGGTGTATTCCTGCCTTACGCCCTGTGTTTCCAGGATAGGCTCCGGCTCACCATGACCCTATATAGGATTAAGCGGTTTCAGATAATGAGATGAGATGAGAGATAATGAGATGAGATGAGGTTGGCAACGGCTCCAGCTTGGAGTGGCTCAGGTAGATCCTGAGTATCAGTAGAAAGGCTGGGGACGAGAGTGAGGGAGATCCCTTACTTCAGCAGCTCTAGCTGTGGAACACCTCTGGAATAGTTACAGATTTCTACATCAGATTCTTTTATCTGCTATGATGTCGGAACCACAAATCCCATAATCATCGCACATTTGTTTGAGAATGATTGGGGGGAAATGAGTGATGTTCAGGACTAGTGCAGATTAAACCTTTTAAGATTTTTACGATTCTACTTGATACTGATGATCGCATTGGCTCGGAATAAAAGGTCAGGTTACTCGGCTCTTAGCTCACTTAGCTAATCCCTAAGCCACTGCTGTTAATGACTATTAACATTACAGTGTACACACCACCGTGTGTTTATAATCAATGTTTTTAGATTATGTTGCACGTCTCTTATACGGAGTGGTGGTGAATAATGGGGGTGGAATCATCAGAGATTTTGGGAAAGAGCGTAGACACTCAGAGCTGTCACAACACCACTTGACGAGCTGTGACATCGCAGCGTTTCCTACGCACCGTGGCATCACAGCTTGAAATCCGTACCGCGACTTTACGTGTTGCACTGACATTAATTACCGCTTGCTGTATGTGCGGTGACATCACCGCAGCTGTGAACTCTGACAAGGCAGAATTATTGTTGTACTTGTGGCGTAACAGCTCCGTTTTCTGTGACAGCATAGCTTGCTTTGCGCGCTGTGACATCGCTGTGACAGCTGTGCTCTACGCTACGTATAGTTTTTTTTGCTCCGAGTTATGTAACATCACAACATTCTCATTGCAGTGTCTCTGTGGACTGAACAGTCGCTCTCAGATTTAGCCCCGATTCTACTCACACGATTGTGATTATCAATCGCTACATCACTGCCCTTCGCTTAAGAGAGCTTGTTTTATGAATACCACACAAACCACCATGCCATCACATAAAATCGTCGAGGATATTTTGTAGCGCAGACTAATTTAAAGCCTAGAGTCATATGGTACTTACGAACATTTTTAAAGTGATGCAATAGCCACACTTGAATAGTATCTCTCATCTCTCTCATCTCATTATCTGAAACCGCTTAATCCTATATAGGGTCACGGTGCTGAATAGTATAAAGTTGTTTCAATATTCCGTACACGCATGCCTCTAGCGCCATCTATCGGTGAAATCTACTGGTCGCTGTCCCTTGGTGGTATCAAGTGGTCAGTCACAGAAATACTTTGAAGAGGTGCTCTTTCTGGATAGCTGCGTCGAGAATTACTCCTGTCTCCTTCACGTTTTAGACTCAGAAAGGTGCCTCCAATGCGGGAGGTGAAACATTGCGGAGGAGAAAGGAGGAACGTTAACCACGGATATCCAGGAAACGCGGTTCTTCGAAATTCTCAGCAATACACTGATCTCATCTCATTGTCAGAAACCGCTTAGTCTTGTACAGGGTCGCGGTGAGTCGGAGCCTATCCCGGCAGACACAGGGCGCAAAGCAGGGATATACCCGCGATGGGAAACCAGTCCATCACCGGGCACTACGGGCAATTTAGCCTGCAAGCCAATTAACCCATGTAGCAGCATGTTTTTTGGACTGTGGGAGGAAACCGGAGTGCCCGGTGAAAACCCACACGGACACGGGGAGAGCATGCAAACTCCACACAGAAAGGCACCTCAAAACACCGAATCGTTTCTCAAACTGAACAACCTCATTGAGACCCTTAGAAGCCGATGCCTGATGGACTAGGGCGATATATATGACTTAAATATTGGACAGAAAACAATCATCACTCGGTCGTTGATATAAGAACAAATATGTAAAAACTCCACACTAATATTTCACCACCAAAATCTGCACTTTATATATGTGTAATCAGACTTTAGGCCTATACATTTTTTGGCTCAATCCTTTGTTTTTCAAACCGTATTTGTCTAAGCATGCAGATTATACCAATTTCAACTTACTGGTTATCACAAGCAGGGTATGACCCATTGAACAATCACTACTGGATTTGGTATAAGACAGAATGGCTCCACGGGCACAATGTGACATGTATGTAGTGCAACAAGACAACACTGCACACCACTAATGTGCTCTTGCTGAAGTCTACATAAAAATATTTTTTTTCCGTTTGAAGTGGCCCATGGGAATTCCGTAGCTATTACCGACCTGTAAACAAAAGTCACAGCGTGTTCTAAAGCAACAATGTTGCTTTTTGAAACTGGATAATTGTGCAAATGGGCTAATGGATATTAATGGCTTGTGTTGAAAACAGCTTTCAATACATAGACAAAGAAGGTTGAATTTTAAATAGGTCATGGACAATGTATCGTGGAGGCAGGATTTATTGTATTTGAGCGCGTGCATGGGGAACACAGTGGAACATATTCGCGGAATTTTTCCTTGAGATGTTTTGTAATGTCTGCCATCCGATTTGTCATTAAAGGTTAATGTAACACTCACCCCGGCGCATTGTTTCCATAACGCTGTTGACCAAGCCACTGTCTGTCTCGTTATAACTCATCTTATCTCATTGTCAGAAACCGCTTAGTCCTGTACAGGGTCGCGGTGAGCCGGAGCCTATTCCGGCAGACAGGGCGCAAGGCAGGGATACACCCATGATGGACGCCAGTCCATCATGGGTGTATCCCTGCCCAGTAGTTAGCGCTGTCGCCTCACAGCAAGAAGGTCCCGGGTTCGAATCTCTCGGCTCGGGTGCCTTTCTGTGTGGAGTTTGCATGCTCTCCCCGTGTCCGCGTGGGTTTTCGCCGGGTACTCCGGTTTCCTCCCACAGTCCAAAAGCATGCTGCTGCATAGGTTAATTGGCTCGAAGGCTAAATTGCCCCGCAGTGCCCGGCGATGGACTGGCGTCCCATCGTCGGTATATCCTTGCCTTGCGCCCTGTGTCTGCCGGGATAGGCTCCGGCTCACCGTGACCCTGTATAGGACTTAGCGGTTTCAGACAATGAGATGAGACTTGGTTATCTATGGTTGTTTATATTATGTCCTAAGTACTTTAGAGGGTATGCCCACTCGTGATGATTGTGGGTGAGACTCACTTGTTGGTCGAGGGCTCTATTGGTCAAGGGGCACTGGAATCTCGGTGGAAGACTGAGAGTACATTTTTAGATGAATTCCACCATGGCGGAGTGTGCTGAGAGGCCATGCACCAACATCTTTAAAGGTATTTAGTTTGTTTTCTATCCCATTCATTATTCAATTGTGATCATCGGCATCTTGTTACGATGCAGAAACGTCTCGTCAGAACCGTTGCTCCACATTACAGAAGGCGCTGGCAGGTGGTATCACAGAACTACAGAAGTCCATTCAATCGCCTCCGAAAAACACCGACTTTCCTCATCACTCAAACTTGAAAAACATTCTCTGGAATTTTGATGGCTGGAATTTGCCAAAGTAGCTTAAAGCAACAAATAAAATCATATATGTCTGCAGCTATTAGTGACGAGTTACAGACCATAAGCTCGCTCTACTTGAGAAGCAAGTCACAGTGATATGTATTGTAAACAAATGGCACAATGACGATAAACATACAGCACAGCACGTTAAGTTTAATTCTGTGAAACATCTTTAAAAGACATCGCAATTCTGACAAGACTTCAGCGTAGCAGGAATTTAAAGATGAAATCCGCATTTGTCAATGTCCCCAGCACACGATGAGCAAGTACGAGTAAATGTAATATGGGTGCATTTAGTGATTTAACATTGCTACTAATGGTGTTGTCTGCAATGGAGACTGCAAAACGGTAAGTGGAATCACTAACACCCCAACTAGTAAAAGTGGCACATTTCGGAGCTAATTGTCAATATGTGCGTGGCTCCATGAAGCAGTTTCACAGCAGCGGAGCATTCCAGATTGTGTGGGGATTACACTTATTGTCCATGTCACTCTAAGTTTATGCAGCTACAAATTAATGCAACATTGTACAAATAAATATTGCATACGTTATTTATTTCCATGTTTGTCACTTGTCGTTATGTGTTTGGTGTGTCTAGAAATACCTTGGATACACTTTGCAATTAGCTCATCTATCTGAAGGTATTGTCCAAGTGATATATTTTAATTTATAAATATCTCGCGATTCCTTTCTGTATTTCTTAAAAACGACACGAGTCCCTCGAGTCCCATCTGGGCCTGAGTGAGGCCCCAATCATTCACTCGTTTAATCAGTCATTGACTTCTTCATGCAGTCAATCACAGGTCTCATTTATGTACAGCGCATTGAGATGCAGTTTCATTGAGCATAATATTCTAGTTGCTCTAATACATTGTAAATGTTACAATGGCAAGAAAACGTAATTTATTGAAAAGCCATTCTCAACTAGGAGAAAGAGGCGTCATTATTCATATGCACACAGCATTTTTGGAAGAAATACAATAGTACCGATTGTTAGTGATCATTTGTGCGATTGCAGTCAATTAACTATGAATAACAAGTGAAGATTACTGTCAAAACGAGCTGTAAAGCACTTTCAAAATGCGCACGTGGTAGACAAAGATGTAAAAAACAGCATGGGTCAGGTTCATTCCGCAGCTGAACACGACGATGCCGCACACTCCTTGCTTCACCAACGAGGTAGCCCACATGACGGTTGCCTCGTGTCATGATTTTCTCCCAGGGCCATCCTTTTAAAGGCCTCCGTCCTGGGAAAATCATATATTTTCACAGACAAGCCATTCAAAGCACGGGTTCTTGGCGATTTCACACGCGGTCCTCTCTCCAATTCTGTTGACCATCCCCACAATGTCCCGCTTTGTTGTGCCTCCGAGGTGGCCACCTCTGCCCCCCTACCCCCCCCCCCCCCTCCGCCGGGATCGCGACAACGGTCATTTCGTGAGCAGCGTGATGACCACATTGTCGTCCTGCCCCTGCCAGAGCATCTCGCCCTCGAAGTGCACGTGGCCGTGCTTGCGCGCCCGCAGCAGGATGCCCACCACTTTGTCGGAGACGCGCACGTAGCGGTCGAAGAGGCGGCCGAAGGTGACGCTGGCTCGCCCGTCGGCGGCGCCGCGGGCGCCCAGTTCGCGGATGATGAGCAACATCTCGTCGACCTCGCGCAGGACGTGGCGCTGGGCGCGCCGGCCTCGCTCCGCCGTGGCCGTGTCCGCCTGCGGGCGGCCGTAGCCCTCCTCGCCCTTGCGGGCCCGCACCGCCATGGCGTGCTCGAGGTCGAACTCGCCGCTGAACGGGTTCAGCCTCTGCTTGTCGATGTGGTCGCTGGAACGCTTCTGCCAGACGCCCATGAGGTCGCCGACGACGCCGTAGTTCGGTGCCCGGATGCCCCCTGGCTTTCGTGTTCCGCCCGATTCCTTGGCTTCCCGGGGGCTTTTCCGTTTCGTCGCTTCATCCCGCACGGTGGCTTTGGGGCTTTTCAGAGGGCTCAGCGTCGTTCTCCGCGAACTCCCCTCCGCCGCGTCGTGTTTGCATTTTTTGAAGTCTTTGTTTGCTTGCTCGTTCATTACAACGGTTGACAAGCAAGGTTTGCTGGTTTTTACTTCTTCGGCAGAAGCATCGTGCGCACAGGTGCTATCCAAGCTCACATTTTTCCGGACAGATTTCCTCACCACCTTTGGAGTGTTTTCACGTTCTTCGGTATCAACTCTGCGTCTTGGTATGTCTGAGGAACTGTGGCTTTTTGATGCAGGAATGTGGTTTTCAGACATGTCAGTGAATGGCATATCACTCTTTGCATTTGTACTACAATCTACGTCATCAGAAATCATGTCCACAAGATTGTTTTTGCCTTGAAAGCCATTTTTCTCCATTATTGCAATTTTAAATCCTGCGTCCAATGTTCAAAATTGTGCTTTTATTTAGATATTTCCCCTGCAAACTGCTGCTCCAACTACTCTTTTTTAAAACCTCCTCGTGTTGATGTTGACCATAGAAGTCGTTTGAGATTTTTGTTCATTCACCAGCGAACTGTCCACTCGTGCCCGACTCAGGACCCCACCTTCCAGCGTCGCGGTCTCGACCCTCGCTTGAAACAAGGATTATTTTGTCATTGCCACAAAATGTCTCGTCGAGAACCAAAGGGACACGCAACTTATCTCACTTTCGGTTCCTACGCACGACCTCCTGCATAGGACTCCCCTCACCTATGGCTAACACGCGTTCCTCAGCCGTGCCGCTAATCCCACGGCCGTTCCAAAGCTGTGAGCATCACTGCGATCCCTGCATCGTGTATTTATAACCCACTTGTCCCGCGCTTGGTCTATTTTAAAGCAGAGGCTAATGGTAAATTTCAGGAATATTACTCTCAGCGTGGACAAAAATAGAAAATGTTCCACAGCTAGGACATTGGTTCAAGGGGTTAAAAAAGCACCGGATAAAACACTGCTCGCCCACTTCCTCTCTTTACGTCGTTGAAAGAGCAATGTCCAAGAATGCCATGGATTTTTTTACTCATTAAGAATAAAACTATCAATGTAAATTATACTTTTAATATTGCTTGAAAGTATCAATATCAATACCCGTTCATAAAATGCCTCTTACACCATCCTAATTGTCGAGTCCATTTCAGAAGAAATATGCTTATAACTGTTAATTAACATTAACTAGATAGGCATCATAATTATTCCACCAACACCGCTATGAAGGAAATGGTGCAAATGCATGGAGGTCTGATGAGGTATGATTTTTTTGTTAATATAAAAAAACACAAGGGTCTCAATTCGGATAACACACAGCAAACATTTCTCCATACTGGTAGACATATGTCAACTTGCAAGTTAGGCTGTCGCCTCACAGCAAGAAGGTCCCGGGTTCGCATCTCGGCTCTGGTGCCGTTTTGTGTGGAGTTTGCGAGTTCTCTCCCCGTGTTTGCGTAGGTTTTCGCCGGGCACTCCGGTTTCCTCCCACAGTCCAAAAAACATGCTGCTGCATAGGTTAATTGGCTTGCAGACTAAATTACCCTCAGTGCTCGGTGATGGACTGGCGTCCCATCGTCGGTATATCCCTGCCTTGCGCCCTGTGTCTGCCGGGATAGGCTTCGGCTCACCGGGACCCTGTACAAGATTAAGCGGTTTCTGACAATGAGATGAGATAAGGGGCTGCATAGGACGTTCAATGATATAAAAAACAACTTGACTTGGTCTCAAATTACATTATACAGACCGGCTTACAGAAATATACTTGCTATGATTTTGCCTGTATCTTAATTGTTATACGCACACATTTACCTTCATTTACGCTTCTACAACACTTGCCCAATGCAACTGTAGCATTAGAACATTTTTCATAACCTCCAATGACCCTATGTCGTGTCCTTACAGGACCTGTATTTGTATAGAGGTGTCCGATGTTCATCTCGTGGGCAAAGTGTGACTCGCATTCACAAGTTCGCGAATTCAAATTCCAGCCAGGATCGGCGCGGCTCACACCGCTGGGAGGAAGTCAGCAGCGTTTGTCCTTGCTCCCATCATGGTAACGTGGAATTGACACCACTGGCTCAATGCTGTAAGAGGCAACTAATAGAGTCATGCATAACAATCTGAGCAGGAAACCATTTTCATTTTGACGTGAATTATTTCGTGACAATTTTACAAGTACAAAGTTCAGCCCCATTATTAGAACTTTTCCATGGCGTGTAATGAACCCAGGTTGAGGTGAGGAGAGGAACTGAATCCCTGTTCACGCTATGGGTACTTTTTAGCCAGTATACAAATATAGATTACAATAGGTTTTACCGTATCTGGCGATTATGCAGGTGTTAAGATCTTAAGATCTTAACACCTGCATAATTGCCAGGTACGGTAAAACCTATTGTAATCTATATTTGTATACTGGCTAAAAAGTACCCATACCACTTGAGCTTGTTTACACTGGGATTTTTTCCACGAATAAATTTCCACGTCTCGACCATCCGCGTGCCAAGTGTAAGGTCGGATTATTGCTGTTTTCAAGTGTAATTCTTAGGCAAAGTCCATGTTATTGCCATGTGGTTGTATTCATAAGAAACATTGTTACATTTCATTCGTGAGCATGGGTTATAGGTTTGCGCATCGGGAAATGAAAAGGATTAATATTCCATTCATTTTCCACACAGTTGACCGACCATACACGGGCTTGGTAAATCATAAGGTGTTCGATACGCAGGCTCAATTAAGTCGTACGCTAAACTTGAATGTTGGGCGGCACGGTGGCCCAGTGGGTGGCGCTGTCGCCTCACAGCAAGAAGGGCTCCGGGTTCGAATCTCGGCTCGGGTGCATTTCTGTGTGCGGTTTGCATGTTCTCCCCGTGTCCGCGTGGGTTTATTGCCGAGTACTCCGGTTTCCTCCCACAGTCAAAAAACATGCTGCTGCATAGGTTAATTGGATTGCAGACTAAATTGCCTTCAGTGCCCGGTGATGGACTGGCGTCCATCGTGGGTATATCCCTGCCTTGCGCCCTGTGTCTGCCGAGATAGGCTCCGGCTCACCACGACCCTGTACAGGACTAAGCGGTTTCTGACAATGAGACGAGATGAGCTAACTTGTACGAAGTGAGCTTCCCTTGGATTACATATACATTGCACGCTATTCATTTGAGTTTATATTAATAATAACAAGTGTACTTCTATAGCGCTTTTCACCCGAGGGTCACAAAGCGTTGCACAGAACTGTGGACGGAACGGCATGTCAGCAACAACAACGACTTGTGAAGAGCAAGTCATCAACAGCAAAGTTAGGTTTGGCAAGCTTCACCACAATGATAACCACAAATCCTCTGGATGATACTGGAATTAGCACCACACTGTCATGCTGTTACGCACACAGTGACCTATAAGGTTTATAAACGCTTCTGGGCATTGCGGTTTATGGAGCGATTTATTAAGTGCGGAGAAGAGGAATGCATCGTTGTACTTCACTGGCTGTGCTCCCGCATCTATGCTGCCTACTTTCACCAACACGCACTTCGTGTTGAAGTATGGCCAAATAATTCCCATGATCCTCAGAGATTGACGAGACTCACGTTCTGCAGTGCATTTACAAGAGGGATGCACAGCTGCAGGTGTGTACATCCAGGGCATCAGATTGCACTGAAAATATTTCGGCTGTTTCGGGACAACTCGGGTTCTTTTTGAGGGATTTTGATATCATCTGGTTTTTTTGTATGACAACTGGTAAAGTTGTAACCATTGCTGTAATCGATTTTTGGCTCCGAAAGTCAAGTAATGGGAATAATTTTCAATAGAATTATGCTAATGAATGCACCAATTGGTCACATGCGAAAACACAAACGGCACAGCGGTTCATGTGTCCTCTGTTGTTCAGTTTACATAGCGAGGTCTCCTCTTATCTCATTATCTGAAACCGCTTAATCCTATATAGGGTCACGGTGAAGCCGGAGCCTATCCCGGAAACACAGGGCGTAATGCAGGAATACACCCGACGACGGGACGCCGGTCCATCGCCGGGCATTGCGGGACAATTTTTAGTCTCCGAGCCAATCAACCTATCCAGGAGCATGCTTTTGGACTGTGGGAGGAAACCGGAGTACTCGGCGAAAACCCACGCGGACACGGGGAGAGCATGCAAACTCCACACAGAAAGGCACCGGAGCCGAGAAACTCGAACCCGGGACCTTCTTGCTGTGAGGCGTCAGCGCTAACCACTGCGCCACCGCGCCGCCCCATAGCGAGGTCAAACTGTGAAATTACTGGCCTGCTCAAGTTACTGCTGAAAGAAGATCTTCCACCAGAGGGAACTCTTGAGACTATTTGTAATTCATTCATTCATCATAAAAAAAAACCCCGCTTAATCCTGCATAGGATCGCGCCAGGGCAGAGCCTATTCCCACTAACAGAGGGCGAAAAGCCGGGCTATACCCAGGATCTGACGCCAATACATCGCAGGGCACACTTTTTGGAACAATTTACTCAGCAGGCTAATTAACCTAGACAGCGGCATGTCTTTGGGCGGTGGGAGGAAACCGGAGTACCCGGCGAAAACATACGCGAGCATGGGGAGAGAGAACACGAAAACTCCACACAGCAAAGGCATCCGACCCGGGAATCGAACTCTGACACCTTCTTGCTGTGAGGCGACAGAGCTACTCAATGCGCCACTATGTAGCGCTATGATTTACACCACGTCACCTCCCGTAGTTTCATACTATATTACGAGGAAATAAATGCTTGTCGGCTGGATTATTTGCAGGCGGAAGTGAGAGGCATGCGGACGTTCACATCCAGAGCTGATGTGGGCTGCTATATTAGGATAAAGTTTTGCTGGCTGGAGAGATGCAGGGAAGGATGGGCTGACAGACTGTCATTGTAAGGCATGCATGGCGGTCCATCTCGCCCTGATTGGGACTCCTGGTTAATAATCCACTTACCCGCGCACAGGTGGATAATTGGCCACTCACCTGTGCACGGATTCCCAATCAGGGCAGTTGCGCCGCCTATATAAACCGGTTCCCGCGCTGGTTACGGAGCCGGATCATCTCATTGCTCAGCATCGCCGCCGCCGATGAGACTTCTCTACATCGCCACCGCCGCCTCGACCGCCTTTCCGTCCGCGTACCGTGTTCTCGGCGCGTTATTATTCGTGCAGTCCCTGCTGCCATCACCTGGCCGCGTGCTGGACCGCGTGAGTGTTCGCCCGCGTACCGCCGTCGCGCTGTTTCCGTGTGCGCACGGTTGTTGCGTGGCGTCCTCAATACATAGAGTTTGTACCACTGTGGTTGCCCGTCTCCTGCTGTCGTCGCCGCACAAGTGGGTCCCCACCACCACTCATATCTAAAGAACATGCGGGTTGCTACTCTCAAAGACCCAACATAATTGTACTTTGTCTTACATTGTGTAGTAATGTAACATGAAGCGTGTGGTTGTTTTTAAAGCTCGTGTCTCCTGATGCTGCCCAACACCTTCCTGTGAACTCACACTTGCGTATAAATCAGAAACTCAGTAGATTTCATGTCTTGGTCCAATGTTTTCAAATTCTTGGATTGTCCACATATCTGGGCCAAACTCCTGCCACACAGACTCCTGTGTCCAACTGAGCAGCATATTAAAGTAGCAAAGAGATCTGAGCATGAATAGCAATAGAAACCGCCTTAGGCAGATCTATAAACTCTCCAAGGCTGAGCCATAATTTCTGTGACTTATAAAAAAAAAATCAATGATTTGCGTCTCAAATAGAGGGTGGCAGAGGAAACTATCCCCGTGGACACCCCGATTATTCATATAATCTGCCAGGAAAATTACAGCACGTCTCATCTGCAGTGACGTTGAGAAATCACTTTCAAACTCGATTTTCAAGGAGGGCCGTTGATCGCGGGAGCCCTGCAGCTGTTCGCTGCCGTCAGTGGGGAAGGTGGCGCCATTGAGTCTACGTTTAGACCGTCATTATATAACGCAACGGCAAGTAAAGGGTAAAGTCCTCCAGATGGCGCTTGGCAGCCACGATTGATTCCTGCTGGACTATATAATTGTGGCATGCCGAGTGGTGGCGCACATTGAGACCCTTAAGAAGATACTGGGTGTTGATTACATTTTGGACGGTTGCTTGTTATTTCCTTGGATGTCTGAATGTGGTCACGTTTGTGGCAATGAGAAGATGCTGCCACGGCTCCAGACAACTCTTGAGAAAAAGTAATTGTCAGGCTGGGAATGGCACTCGTATTTACACCTGATGGAGGCTCTCATGAGACGCACGACACGGCTATCCTGTAAGAGCAACTTAAGCGCAATTCATATACATCGAGCCATGAAAACCAACCTTAAGGTTGTTTTTGCGAGTGTTGTCACGTTTGACAGTTGGACAAACATACGTTTTTGATGAACAGCTATGGATTCACTATTGAAACAAAAATCGGTGCTTTGGTGCTGGAGAGCATTCGCTGCTTTGACAGCGCAATCATATTTATAGCATATTCAGCATTAGCATGTGTATTAATCTATTAATAATTTCTATGTGTTTAATATTAATGTTACATGCAGAACCCTGCATAACCTCAATCAAGAAATCTAACATCTTATTACATATATAGATCGATAAGACATCTTACGCGAGACATTATACACGACAGCTTATTTTGGAGGGTGGCACGGTGGTGCAAGTAGCGCTGCCAGCTCACAGCAAGCATGGCGTTTGCACGTTTCTCCCGCGTCCGCAATGTTTTTCGCCGAGTGCTCCGGGTTTTGCCCGTACAGTCCAGATAATGGGGTCTGACTAAAGTTCCCCCCAGTGCCCATAACAGGTATAGCCCTGTCTGCCGCGATAGGCTCCGGTTCTCTGCGATCCTGTACAGCATTACTGATAATGATGATAAATAAGTTATTGCCTACGAACACATGTGTTGTATGGAAGTGATGCGGTTATATCAGGTTTTGTTACCTTTCTCATTGTGTGAATGTATACCATATGCGACCGTGCTTAAAGCATGCTATGCACTCGAAGCACATGTGAAATGTAAATGGTTAAAGTGCAAGGAAAAAGTGTATTTAATTTAATAAAAGATACTAGTGTCATCCGTGATTTATATTCTGGGATTTTCACGCTACACAAATCATATTTCGTGTCTTTTTTTATAGCCATGGAAGAGATAAAATAAATATTTCAACAAGCAGAGTTGTGTATTTCATATACAAAATAAACTAAGCTTGTGAAGATTAGTATATGAATTTTCTCGATGTTATGAAACAAAATTATGCAGCTGGTACTTTCCATGCATTTAATCAAATTTGTGAAATATTAAGCCAGACAACTCTGACCTTTCTCAGAAAGCCTTTGTGCATCTGCTTAATACTTTCATAGCCCAAATTTATTTTCTTATAACGTTTAGACGAAAGGGATATATAAGTGTAGGAAACGTTGTTGGGTTTTTTTTCTTTGCACATATTGCAGGACAAATTGGTTCGCAACCAAATCACACGGGGATGAATTCAATCTCCTGAGACCACACAAGCTCAGCGGAGATTAGCCTGGAGAGTGGGCGACAGTCATGTATAAAACACGTGCTGTCTGCTACGACCAGGCTGTATTCTCCGCAGAGAGCAGCGTAGACCAAGCCATTGTTCCAAACTCCACTCCATAGTATGCCTATGCCTTCACCAACCCACACTGACTGGCGTGATGCAGTATGGTCATATACCTAAAGCGTAAAGAGGTTCTCATCCAGCAGTAGATTGACGAAATAAATATATGGTGTACTCTTGGATTTGTGGTACAATTTGTTACAACTTAGACAAAGGCTCAAGAACCTTTTCTAACACGACCATCAATGTAGTTTCCACCAATGGTTGCAGAAGTCACATAAACCCAATGACATGGAACGCGCAAACCGAAAAACATTAATTCTTATGCTCACCAACCTTATACTCACTCACCAATCTCATATTCGCCAATCTTATGCTCATCATTCGACACGTGAGTGCCCGCTCAGCCTCGGAATTGCCAGAAGCCAGTCAACCGCTATGCCCCCAGTCCACCAATCAATGGAAAGTCATGGGCGCTCGCTCTCTGGCGCCCCCAATGGTAGACACTGTTAGTTCAGCAGGGCCACCTCCACAACGCGCGTGCCAATGGCATTGATTAGCACATGCGAGTTAATGAATAGGGTGGCCCAGTGGGTAGCGCTGTCGCCTCACAGCAAGAAGGTCCCCGGGTTCGAATCTCGGCTCGGGTGCCTTTCTGTGTGTGGAGTTTGCATGTTCTCTCCTCGTGTCCGCCTGGGTTTTCGCCGGGCACTCCGATTTCCTCCCACAGTCCAAAAAAACATGCTGCTGCATAGGTTAATTGGCTTGCAGACTAAAATTGTCCCCAGTGCCCGGTGATGGACTGGCGTCCCATCGTGGGTATATCCCTGCCTTGTGCCCTGTGTCTGCTCCGGCTCACCGCGACCCTGTACAGGACTAAGCGGTTTATGACAATGACATGAGATGAGGTATGTCCCGAATGTTACAATAATCATTGCACTTCTCGTTCGCTTTTCACCCGGGGATCACAAAGCGCTGCATTGCCTCCGAGGTGGCAACCCTATATGTGGCCCACAGACACCGCCATCCTCAGCGATACTTGCTCACCCTGTGAGCACAGAACGTTGGACTGAGGTTGGGCTAAGGGCTTGAACCGCCGAGATTCGAACCCGGTGCCTTCTTGCTGTGAGGCAACAGCGCTACCCACTGGGCCACCGTGCCGATCCGGGACATATCGTAGGTGGTAAACAAAAATAAGAGGACTCTGCGTGTAACCGGAAAAACCGCAGACATTGAATGACTTTTTTCGACGGAAACGTACAGCTTTCTCCGGACAGCTGCCTGAATAAGGAGGACAATTGTGGTACCATCAGGGCACGGAGCCCCAGGCACATCAGGAATGCCCACGGTGCATGTGCAGCCACCCTCCCACAAAACGTTTTGCTGATTCAGCAGTGGGGGGCAATGTCCATGGACGCGCATTGTTCGCACGAACATTGACCGCGTTGGTGGCAGTGCTGTCGCGAATGGCATTGCCTGGTAATCCAGAGCCAGATGTGACGGATCACTTTGTGCTGGGAACTCTTGGGGGAAGAAACAACATCCGATATTTGGAATTTCCCACCCATAGATGGCCATGTGCACCCTTACAGTGAGAAGAGAGTCATGCTTATCATGTACTCCACGCTTTTTATGCATATTCTTCTGTAAACTGTTTCATTTTGCTACGCAATTTATTATCGTTTGCGCTTTGCACGACGGTCCACATGTAGTAAATTTTAAAATTCGTGCATTACCACTTTGAGACGTCACCGAGGGGTCTCTCATGGAAAGACCCACGCTGGCAGAGTCATGTGGGATTTATAGCACT
Organism: Mordacia mordax; assembly: GCA_036362905.1. Lineage (NCBI taxonomy): Eukaryota > Metazoa > Chordata > Hyperoartia > Petromyzontiformes > Petromyzontidae > Mordacia > Mordacia mordax. The sequence goes on along the minus strand of JAZEWT010000008.1, from coordinate 6,087,469 downwards.
GGCTCAGAATTGTAAACAGGACATAGGCCACAATGTGCTCATTTAGTCAGTCAGCATCTGTACCCGTTTAATCCTGTACAGGGTCGACGGGGGCCGGAGCCTATCCCGGCAGACAGAGGGTGCAAGGCGGGCTGTACCCAGGATTTGACGGCCGTACATCACAAGACACAGGGCAATTTACTCAGCAGGACAAGTAACCTAAACAGCAGAGTGTTCTTCGATGGTACGAGGAACTGAAGTACCCAGTAAAAAAACACGCGAATGGGGAGAACACACAAACTCCACACAGAAAGGCACCCGATCCGGGAAACGAACCTTAGTCGTTATGTTTTTCCCCTGTGCGGCAGCAGCGCTACTCACTGCCGCCTCTGCTTATTTAAGTTTATTTTATTTGCTTCATGGATGATCCCGTTCAGCCGGTTAGCCAGCAATTTTACAAGAGAGATCCGTAGTGCGGATAATCAGTTAAAATTATAAAAGTAATATTGCACAGCGAAAGATATTGCGCAAGGAGGAGCACGTTAAGATTTCGTCAGAAAATTTTCTGCTGCCTTTTTTTTATCAGAGTAGAGAGATGTGCCATTAAGTCTTATACTTTTACCGTATATTTGCATGCAACCACAGACCACACATACACCAATTGCACTGAGGTTTGGGGGTAATGCACTTGCAGATTACATGTTCAATATTGAAAATAGGCATTCTAATTCTGATGCCCGTAAAGCAGCGCAGTAAAGTGATAAATGTGCACAAGAGTGATGGAGATTTGGGCAACTTGCCTCTTAGAGGTTTGGGGCTTAAATGATCCCTGAGCAATATCCATTACATCCTCAACATGTGGCTTAAAACATTCACGCACATCTTACTCCTGGCAATGGGACGTGCTCTGGTGATGCTATCTGTGTGGCATTAAACAGACTTGGATGCATTCTGCGCATGTGTTCCACTTCGCTCTATTTTCAAACGTCCGTGCGAACATGTTCTGTATAGGATACAAAGATTGGTCGTTTGGGAAAGCCAACTAGTCCAGCGCATATGGGAACACCATGGCTCTTACCAGAGACATCAATGGACCTACGGGTAAAGTACGCAATTTGACAATGCGTTGATGAGAACGCGTTTCAAAGCTCACAGTGAATTGACTCGGTTGCGTGTGAGAATTAGATTATTTTGAGTCCTATGTACCCGCAGTTCTCAACCGGTGGGTCGCGAGCGCCACCTAGTGGTCCGTGGACACACAACCCGAGTGGGCCTCGAGGTGCAAAATGTAGTGATTCCCTGCTATGCACCGTTATGTGTTTCACGTTACCCCAGCGGCCACTAGAGGCGCAGCATTCAATCCAATCTACATATTTAATGGAGCAAGTTTTGTTGTTGCTAAGTCCACACTGAGGATAACCGGTTCGAATCCTTCATGAGCACACATTTTATGTCCACAGCATACTTCCTTCTTACTTCAGTTGTACCTCCCACGTATTTGCTTACTCCGTTGAAACTTTCGGGAATCAGAAATATTCCCAAAAGGAGAATTCGGAAGAAATCCAGGTCAAGCTGGTCATGTCGACAGAATACGACATAAACATGAGACGTGAGAAGAGAACGTGTTCAACGCTTGGAACAAGATCGCCCAGAGAACGGATACTTCGCTAATGTAGTAATAATAACAACGCTCTTTGCATGTCTAAAGATACTTTCACCCGAATGTCACAAAGCGCAGCACAGAGCTGTGGAGAGAACGGCATGTCAACAGCAACATGATAATGGATCAATAAAGTAAAATAAGTTAATGAAGGGGTGAATAAAGAAATAAAATAATTGTAAAAAAACAAAGTAAGGAAGAAGGGTACCGGTAACAGCCCACCTTTATCCAAGCACACAGCAGTGAGCAGCATCAACAGTGCGAGCCAGAGGATTTCAATGCCTTACGGAACAAGGGAGCCGAGAGACGGGATCACGTGTTCAACTTGAGATTGAGCTGAGCAGTGGAGTCACTGTGTTCTATTAGAATTTACATGCAGCCGTATAGGCCGTGCATCTGCAAGTTCGTCCCACACCAAGGAGCTTGAGCGATGGGTCACTTCAGATGCACTGTGGATCATTACACTGCAGGATTGTTGAGTCTCAGCCGTGGCATTGGGAATAATAATAATACTTTCATCCAGCAGATGATTGATCATGGTGGTGGTGAAGAATGTACCTCAATTTGCGTGAGGAATAATGAGACCTTGTCATTTAAAATGTTATTTTACTTACGGTGATTGTAAACCTAATTTGGTTGGGCAATGCAGTCAGACAATGGGCACTTGAATTAAGATTAATATGTGAAAGTCCACTTGTATTGCGTACCATAATGCAATTTAATCACTCAGGAAAATTAATGATTGGAAACGTTTTTTTTAATTCATAACCGAGGTTATTTTTAGTCCGATAATTTGCAATAGTGTTTATCACTATCCTGATTTTCATTTCGGATTTTATAAACACTCATTTTCTGCATACATATATACTTACAAAAGTGCGATTCTGTGTGGAATTTGCATGTTCTCCCCATGTCCACGTGGGTTATCGTGTGGGTTTTGCGGATTCCTCCCACCGCCAAAAGACGCGTGGATGTCGAGGTTAATTCGTCTGCTGAGTAAATTGGCCCCCCAGTGCTCTGTGACGCAGTGGCGTCATATCCTGCGCATAGGCCCGCCGTGCCGGGCTATACGCAGCGTATCTCATCTTATTGTCAGAAACCGCTCAGTCCTGTACAGGGTCGCGGTGAGCCGGAGCCTATCCCGGCAGATACAGGGCGCAAGGCAGGGATATACACACAATGCGACGCCAGTCCATCACCGGGCACTACGGGAAATTTAGTCTGCAAGCCAATAAACCTATGCAGCAGCATGTTTTTTTGGACTGTGGGAGGAAACAGAAGTGTCCGGCAAAAACCCACGCGGACAAGGGGAGAACATGCAAACTCCACACAGAAAGGCACCCGAGCCGAGATTTGAACCCGGGACCTTCTTGCTGTGAGGTAACAGCGCTACCCGCAGGGCGACCGTGCCGCCCACACAGGATACGATGATGATGAATAACAGTGGCCCATAAGCGGCGGCGAATCCATCATATTATCCATAATTATTTACACTTCGCTGTGCGGATATGAGGAAAATCACTTATGAGCACGGTTAATGCGATCCACCATTTGGGCTTCCGGTGCCAGCGTGGTTAAGATACGTTCAGAACAATTGTGCGACGTAACATCCTGGAAGAGGTGACTTCACTTGAAGGTGGCTTCTACAGCTGGGTCTTGACACCTCATGGTCAGTTGCGGTTGATATTGCAAGACAAAGACGAATGGATGAAAACGCAGAGAGACAGGAGAAGACAGATGGACAGGAGAAGTACGAGGGATATTGTTGAGACACACAACTCGGACAGCTGTGCTACACAGCCCTGGGAGGAGAAGACAGGAATTTTACTGAGGTTGTTGGTTCATTATTTCCATTTTCAGAGAGGGTAAAAACACTTAATGAGGCTATAACCATGCATAGTAAGCATTGTAAAACGTGGAACAAATACAAAGGAGTGTTTTTGAATGGATAACACATCTGGCACGTGTTACGCCAAGTTAGGATGCTGACTTCGACACAGTAACACATTTTGCAAAGAAGGACTGTGTGTCCTGGTGACCAAGTTGTATAAGAGCGCTTGTATAAATAATAATAATAATAATCGCATTTATAGAGCGCTTTTTACCCGACTCACGAGTTCAATATGCCTGATTACGCTTCATCATCATCATCATCGTCAATACCACATTAATCCTATACAGGGTGGAACCTATCTCGACAGACACAGGGCGCAAGGTGGGGCTATACCGAGGATGTAACGTAAGTGCATCGTAGGGCAGTGGGAGGCAATTTACTCAGCAGGCCAATTAACCTGGGCAGCAGCGTGTTTTTGGACGGTAGGAGGAAACCAGAGTACCCGGCGAAAACCCGCGCGGACATGGAGAGAGAGAGAGAGAGAACACAAAACTCCACACAGAACCGGGAATCGAACCGGGGTCCTTCTTGCTCTAAGGCGACAGAGCTATTCACTGTGCCAGCACGCTGCCCTCATTGTTATTACCCATGGTAATACACAGATAATGAATAGTTGTGGGGACTAGCCAGAGTACCCATCCTACCGGCAATCTTGTTCCAAGCGTTTCACACGTTCTTCTGATGTCATGGTAAAGGCGGAATGGTGCTTCAGAGTTTTGATGCACAAGTGGGAATTCAAATCTGAAACAGTGTCAAAGTTTCAGAAGAGTAATAAATAAGTGATAAGCAAAGCTGAAATGAGACATAAAGACTTTGGTGTAGTCCAGATAAAAATTGCACCTTCGGAGGTTTTAAAATCCGGTACCCTGAGTTTGGATAGACATATAGGTGTGTACATAATAATAATTAGACTTCTAGAGCGCCTTTCACCCGAGGGTCACAAAGCGCTGCACAGAGCTGCGGAGAGAACATCATGTCAACAACAACGACTGCATATGAACGGCACATTAACAACAATAACGTTTTTTTTACAAACACTCGCTCTATTCAGGTTTTATGCGTTGTAACATTGGTCAGTTGGCCCGTTGGTTGTGTCGCAGGAATCCCATAGGCAGAGACCTCAAGCTCACTGAGTACTTGCTGCTCTAATAATAAGATATGCTCGAGAAGTGAAATTATTATTATTAATTGTAAATGTTTATATGTCTATTATATGTAGCCAGTGATGTGTAGCCAGATGATAGGATGACAGGGAATATATATGGGAGAGCAGAGAGAGCAAGATTCACCAAACTGCAGATATTGTAATGGGTCTATGAACGTAATCTGCCATCTTTTATCATCCGCCTTTAAGCGGCCCGAGAGATAAACGTTTAGTTTTAGAAATGCAGACTTTCAGGGATGAATTGCAACGGGCAGCTGTTATTCGGCACATTTTTTGTGTAAATATTGATGCTAAAATATGTGTAGTGCAATGTGTATGAGCAATAAGAAACCCAGCGAAATGTAAATAAACTCTACTGACTTCGGCGTTATCTTGGGAAAATTTTATACACACAGAATAATAATTGCAATCTATAACTGAACGAACAACTGTGCGTAATGTGCATTAACCATAATAACGACAATAATTTAGAGCCCTCTGTCAATCTACTGCTAGAAGATGTCCTCCTTTACTCGATTTTGGTCATGGAGGTTGATTGACCATACTTCACCACGCTGGTCGGTTCGGATAAGTGAAAGGGAGGGGAGGTGCAGTACCGCACTGGTGCAGACATCACCCAGTCGTGATGTCAACCATTCCCGTGAATCAACCTCGATGGGTTGACTGCGCAGTAGCCTAAACAATCCACCCCCATATCCAGCGTGGCCCATCTGTCTTGTGAGCCCCGTTTTACTCACTGAAACTAAACACTCTTAAACACCAATGGGTGTGTGACGTGATGTAAGCAACATAAAAATTACACCCGTAGTCGTTTTTGTTATGAAATAAATAAGGGTTAATTAAAACAGGAGTGAATGAGCAAAGGGAAACAAAATGTTAGGGGTCAATTAATCGGGGGTCATGGAACATCTGGACCACCCTGCAGAAGTCGCGTCAATCCTCACGCAAACCGCAGCGGGAAAAGCGCTGCACAGCAATGTCCTGCAGCGAGAATGTGACGTTTAAATACTCAGGCTAAGTGACGTCTATCGGCATTCCAGCAACGCAGGTGGACAACCCACAATAAGAAGGGCCCTTTCAAGGTCTTGCCATGCCCGGACTATTTACGGGAAGACAGGGGCTCACCGACACCGTTATTGCCACCACCACGCCGTGTGTGCAACTGCTTTCATTTTGCGGCACGCAATTCTGTGCGCTGGAGAACAATCAAGCACCGATCTCAGGGGCTTCATTGTTTCCTTTCAGACAGCACGCGAGAAATGTCCATTTAAAACAGGTCAGTGAACCTTTCGCTGCTGCAAGACTCGTGGTGACTGATATGTTGCGAGCAGGACGAGTGAACTGCGCAGTTTTGTGGACTGTG
>JAZEWT010000008.1:6047713-6058540 GCA_036362905.1 Mordacia mordax | reverse complement strand
CGAAAGCCTTCGAAATAAAGCAAGATGATGATACAACCAAATGTGCATTGTAAAGGTTCTTGTTAACACAAGCATGTTGACATACCAAATCGTCTTAAGTTGAAATGTGGTATTATCTGAAGGGTTAAATGTGCTCAATCACCGATTTACTTAGTGGCAAAAGCACTGCTCTCTAGCCTGGTCCGGAAAATCGTACGCAAAGCTGTTGGACGAACATCGAAATAATGTGATGTGCATCGTAAACGTACATCCAAACAGATACCAATCTCCTCGCTCCATATCCTGGCAAGCATTAAAATATCAGTAAACATCCACATTTTAAGTCGATTTTATGTGTTTTATTGCTAATAACAACGTGAGACTTTAACCAAGAGTTCAATAAGGTTCCTTGCCACCAACTTAGGTCTCAATACCCCTTCTTGGATTACACTGCCACCATCCTAGACTCTCAGTCAGATCCAGAAGAGCCCTGGTGAGCGGTTGCGCAATACCCCAGTGTAAGCCACCTCGTTGGAGACCCAAACTTTGCACCTCCTGGCCAGCGCTTCATTACTCAACAAACTAAGCATGTGCTTAGGCCACCAGCAAAGCAGGGGAATCACATTTTTTTCAAGTGTTGTTTTTGTGGTGGTGTTGGCCATGTTGTTGACGATAAAATGTAATGAATGCAGACGAATTTTGCTTGGCATGCGCGAGGATTATGATTTGGAGAGATGACAACACTGGCTCAGCTCAACTTTTCCCTCCGGTTCTGTTGTCCAGGTATCTGTCATTGCAGAGCGATGTTGCGTTTCACGGGTCATTTGACAAGGTTCCCAGAAAGCCAGTTGACTCATGCACTGTTGACTTGAGCGTGGATCTCTGTGGAGGACTGCGGCAGTTCCACTGCTATGTGTTTTAATGACAGAGGAAAAAAAATCACTTCGGTCACGTTGACCTTCCTTACATAACAGTGGAAGTTAGAAGACAATGTGTGTTTTCAAATATAGACATCGCTCCGCGTGTATTTCTAATATTGATGATTAGTAACTGCTCTGCAGAACGCTCTTGTGCCCAGCTGAAAAGAATTAATAAACCTCAGAGAATGACAATGTCTCCAGCACAGACTTGATTCACGTTCCCTACCCTGTATGGAAGTGGACATGTTTTGTGGAATCCCCTTCGATGAACCCATCCATGCTTTTAACAATCGAAAGAGGTTCTTTTAATCCCAGCATACATGTAAGTTTTGGCCGTTTGAAAAAATAAAATGTATTTTCGCGTTTTAGTATTGTTTTACTGTGAATTACATATGGGGGGGGGAGGAGGCAGTGGATTAAGACCTTTAGTGTTTCTAAAGTGTTTCTAAAGGTCGTAATCCGGCCCTGCTCCTGGCTTTGCCATCCCCCCTCGAAGACTGCTGGAATCATCAACCAGGCGGGAATATCAACAGGCTCATGTGCACATCTCCTCCGTGACTTGCCAATTAAATGCATGCCACAGTGGTGCGGTTGTAGCCATGCCACCCAAATTATGGCCCGTATAGTAAACCACTGCAGTCTGGGCTTCTTCAGCGGGGTAGTAGCGAAACTCCCTCCTGAACCCCTCTCATGGCCAGCAGACCTGAACGTTTGCATTCAGCGCTCGAAAATATCACCAGACGCTTGAAAATATAATGCGGTATTTATTGAAAAACGATGTGTTTTGCGTAAAATGCTACATCATTAATAGGGCAGCCTCTGGGCATTAGAGGCTGGGTGGGTCTGACCTTACCATAGAAAATATTAAGTAAAAAAAAACAACACATTGTTGGCGTTTACAAAACCAAGCATTATTTTGCTTTCGCTCACATATAAAGTACATTTTTGGCAAGGTGACCGCCTACCATTTGAAGTGAACAAGCCAGAGTAGAGTAGCAGCCCCTGGTAAACACGTGCGAGTGACTGCAAGTTTACAACTCGCGGGGGCCGCAGTGACTCCGCTGCGCTTCGCTCCACCGTCGGGGAATAAGCACTCCAGAAATGCAATTATTATTATTATTATACGATTAATGTCACATAAAATAATTTCAATTTGCACTTTAAAAGTATAGTTGAAAGTCAGACAATATTTTACGTGTTCTGCAACGATATGTATATTAAAAAAAAATCCAAAACATGCAATTGTTGCCGATTTCCCGTTCTAATGTCGTTGTTGTTGACGCGCCGTTCACTCCGCAGCTCTGTGCAGCGCTTTGTGACCCTCGGGTGAAAAGCGCTCTATAAATGTAATTATTATGACACTACTATGCCATTAAAGGGGGCGCTATTGGGATTTTGGTTTTTCTTTCTTTCTTTCTGGGCATCGGAGAGGCCCACCGAGTTTTTGGCCATTGCCTCCTGCGTCCCACTGTGCCCTGATGAATACGAGCTTGTAAGCAACGTTTGTCATTTATTATATGTTACCCCCCTCCTCTCGCAACAGGCTTCCATTCCCCACCAGTACATTTAGTGACCGGCCGCCACTGTTAACAGCTCATACGATTTAAATCCACAGGGCAGAACAAAAACATCTGGTACATTAACAATGCCCACAGTTTTTTTTCCTTCGCAAATTAACGAATCCACAGAAGACCCGAGTTTGAATGAGGACATGGGTAGTACCAGAATAACAAAAAATTTTCCCTGCCTTTCCTTACGAACGTGTCATTAACAGTTTGTAAATTGTGTTCAAAGGTATTATGGAATTTACTCAAAGGGGAAGTGTAGACGTTCCCTTGCATTATAATATCCAGAGAGAACTGTTTAAACTAAACAGAAATTCCACTAAAGCATTTTATACGGTTATTTCTTGGAATTTCATCTGAACCACCGTAATGATTGCCTAAAATATAAGTAAAATGTTCCTGCGTGTCAACCGGGGTTAGAGCACAAGAGACATTATGCGGCTTTTGAATTTCGAAAAAAGGCACGTAATACTTTAATCACATTAATTTGGCATAACGCTATACAATAACATTGGCTGGGCTTGCACATTTAATCCAATACTCTTAACAAATGTTGCCCATTAATAATATTGTTTTTAAAAACATGCTTTCAAGGGCTTAGCAGTGCTCATGGTGGTCCAACTGTCAAAGTCTCCACATCATTGTTGACCAAAGAATTGGCCGATAGCATTAACCGGCTAACAAACTGGCAAGCAATGACTGCATAAGCGTTGGACTGTTTATTAAGTAAAATTCCGTCAATCCTAGCAGGTGGTCGTACCAAAAACATTGGTTAAATGCCACATTTTTGTCGCTGTCAAATCAATTGATTTTTATCCGCTCTTCAACAACCGAGTGCTTTTTTCTTATGGTGTTTACACTTTGTTTGGTAAGAGGTATGCAACATCATGTGCCAAGCCTGTGCTGTAAATGCGAATACAGCCACAAACTGTTTGCATAATGAGAGCACGGCAGACACGGCTTTGCAAACATTCTTTTATAAACCCCTAAATAAATCCTGAAACTTTACCACCTGCTAAAGAGAAACCTGCTGGGGGAGGGTGATCAGGTGGCTCAGACATCTAAGTTGGCAGTGCTCAGATCCTGAGCTGAATATGAGCAGCCGCCGCCCGTCATGACACTGGGCTCTGAAGTTTAGCCAGTTTATGGCCTGAATCCAGTAAACAATGAAATCACCTGGTATGGAAAAATTCCAGAAATGAGAATTACACATATATATTAAATATATATACAATTTGTACTGTCATAAAAGTCTGTGGGAAATAACGCCTGCTAATGTGAAAAGTTTAAAAGTTTACTTTAATGTTGTTGTTGACGTGTCGTTCTCTCTGCAGCTCTGTGCAGTGCTTTGTGACCCTCGGGTGAAAAGCGCTCTATGAATGCAATTGTTATCATTATTATTAATTATATTTCAGAAGCCCCATGCAATATCGTCTCTGCAGGCCATTCATTGTCACATGGGGTGAAATGCTGTGTGACATATGAACGCACGCTTCATCTCATGACATTGGACCAGAAGCACAATCGTGAGAAAATTTATTTAAACCACAGGTAGCTAAATGTATAGCCCTAGATTTGCTTACTCTCAGTGCTGATGGAAGGGCCTCCCGTTTGAGATAACATAAGAAAACCCGTAAGAAAACCGTGGTAATATTAATAATAAAGAATGATCTGCTAAAGCATGTGGTTTGCATGGGATGCGTGGCACACACAGTTGGAGACACACGTGCAAGAGAACACAGGCAAGGCCGGCTTCCTGCACAACCTCTCTATCGAGGGAGCCGGGGATATGGGATCTATGCTGTTCGCTTACAGCCACGAGCAGAACCAATGGATTGCCAACATCGAGATGCAGGTGAGAGGTGAGGCGGCCAGCACTGTGTCCGTAAAGACATCTGACAGGAGGGGAGCGGCAGAGCACAGCACAACAAACGTAACAAGAAAAAAAGGCGCTGATATTTCGTTCACACTCTCTTCTGGTCGAAGGGCTTCCACTAGGGAACCCTTACAGATGGTATGTGACCTACCATTGCAGCCCAGCCAGGGCATCTTTGGAGATATGAAAGTACCCACACTTAACCCCACCACACAACCTGCCGATAGACAAGCCATGGTGAACCCATTCATATGGCTGGGTGGGCAGAGGCGAGGGTTTATTAAACTCGCACCATAATTTCCAGCACCGTGTACAGAGGTCACATTGGACGAGTGGCTTCTGAATTGCAAGCCTAGTGTGCTACCCATTACAACATGGCAGCGTCCATATAACAAAACAATAAAAGTAATACTTTAAAGAAGCAAAACATTTCCCCAATACAGCTGCTTTAGGAAGTAATACTTTCGGGGCTGCATGGTTGTACATACGTTTTGATCAATTTTCTTCCACCCACCACAAAAACATGAGAAATGGTCGGTCTATTTGAACCATCTGAGCGAGGGCCTTGACACGTGGTGTTGATAGCGGCATTGGTTTCGCAAGAGTACGGTACACGTCGTTGGTGCCTTCCTGTGTCATGCGTGAAATCATTGCAATGATTCAGAAACCTGCATTAAAAAAAAAGAGCAAATTTGCAATGCTGGATGGGTCCATTTCTAAAACGTCAACACATTCGCAGATATTACTGCCTTGAAAAGAAAGATTATATAATTGGCAGCATTCGTGGAATGATAAATTTATAACAGGAATTATCGAAGGTTAATACATTATCTCTCTACATTTCTACCGATGCTAAACACTTAAATAGACGTGTAAATAATGTTTAGCCTTGTGTCAATCTACTACTAGATGAAGGCTTCTGCATACAGTTAGCAATAGGGTTGATGAACCATACTTCACCACATTGCCAGTGCGGGTTGATGAAGGGATGGGGTGGGGGGAGACCATGGATCGGTTAAGATAACACTCACCAATGCCTAACACTCCCTAATACATTGTATCCATCTCTGCCACAATTAATAATACAACTCATTGAGCGTATGGTACAGCAGCGGTTCCCAATGGGATTAATTAATTTGGCTGATAACATCATAATACATAAGTCGAAATATTTGAAAAATATTGGCGCCGGATAACTGCTTGGCTACCTTCCACTCTCCTCGCCTCTCTGCAGCGCTCCTCAGGGCTCTGAGTCGTTCTCTTTTGGAATGAATACCTTGAAAATTGAATGAGCCTGTGCCATGCGTTATAAATCGCATTTTAAAATTATTCATGCGGACCACGAGGTGTTATTAAATTCTGAACCACGACGCATGCACGCCGTTTATTTCTATTTTTTGCAAAGCCTATGGCTGACGGGAGTCAAACTTACATATCTAATAGTTTCATAGTTTTCTCTTTTTTATTTATAACAATAAGTGTTATAGTATATTATTTAAAATTTTATTTTCACGGACAACCTGCCATATCCTTCTCATCTCATTGTCAGAAACCACTTAGTCTAGTACAGGGTCGCAGGAACCAGAGCCTATCTCGGCAGACACAGGGCGCAAGGCAGGGATATACCAACGATGGGACGCCAGTCCATCACCGGGCACTGCGGGACATTTAGTCTGCAAGCCAATTAACCTATTCAGCAGCATGATTTTGGACTGCGGGGAAAAAAACGGAGTGCCCAGCGAATACCCACGCGGAGAACATGCAAACTCCACACAGAAATTCATCCGAGCCGAGATTCGAACCCGGGACCTTCTTGCTGTGAGGCGACAGCGCTACCCACTGGGCCACCATGCCACCCCTGCAATATCCTTACGGACCATTGGTGGTCCGCAGACCACTGGTCGGGAGACGCTGTTCTGCAGCATATGCAAAGCACTCACACTCCTGAAGATGCCATAATATTGGATGCAGCGCTTGTGTACACAATGGCTAAACAATGTGCCATCACTGGCAATAACAACACGCTTGATGGTACTGGTCTGCAGACTCCACATAAATGTTTATGTACAATACACCCCAGAGGAAGTGTAACTGTGCAAACGCTTTGTCTCATGTTACATTCCGCAGCTTGTTAATCAGACGTCAAAGTTGGAGATGAAGGTGTTGGAAACTGCTCTGTCTATGAATAAGCTGGAGAGGCAGGTGCTGATGCAGAAGCAAGCAATCGAACATCTGCACGAGAAAAACAGGTATATATATTTTTATGTCTCTCTAAGCACTACATTTGTGCGCCACATGAGACGACGATTTTGTTGTGGGGGTCACAAAGGTGGAGGTTACACGGTGGTTATGGAGATTGTGAATTTCAACAAAGGCGACTGTGAAGACTTGGGCATAGTTGTTAATGATCGTATAAACACATTGGACTTGGCGCTTCCTTGAGTTCCTTTCGGTGGCGACCTTATTTCCTATTCCGTGAACTTTTCGTAAATTATTGGAGGTTTGTTTCCCCTGCCGCGGCCATAAATTTTACAAAAAATTACTCTGACAAAATCGTAGCCTTGCAGAAGGGAAGGATTGATTAGGCCACTCTAACCGCCTACACTTCCGTCTCCAGCACAAGCCAGCATCGGCATTTTTTTTCAAGAAATCACCATCAAATGTACGCTTTTTTGTTTAGTCAAGAGGTTTAACCTCCAGTGACCAGCGACGCCTCTCCTATGGATTGTGCGCATGCTATCGCATCGCCTAGACGTTCGGGTTAATGTGCAGGTTGTTGAGATGCCGTTTGGAAAGCTGGAACCCATCCTAGGTTAGCAGTGGAGCCCATGGCTGTAAACAAATGGTGCGCCAAAGAATGAGGCTTTGAGACGAACCACATGTACTTGAGGGTGGTATCATTAAAAGCTTTGGGCCACTTGCCGCTTAGCTGGCGTACATTTACGATATGTTGTGTATAAGTGACTTGGCCACGTGAAAAAATAATAATAATAGTCGTCAGTTGCAGCATTTATTTTACATGCAGTGCATTTCAGGTCATTATGGCGCTTGAACAAAACACATGTGGACGAATGTGCTTAGCTCTAACCTCCTGCATCGAATCTGGAGCTGTTGTCTACTCTTTATGTTAATCAGCTATAGATCCTACGAACGCATCATCCCTAACCCATTAGATTGCCTTGGGACGTGTAGTAGAACACGCAAACGTGATTAAAACGTGACATTATGGTGTCGTGTGTCTGACGTCTATTCACACAATGTGTTCATGGCTCAATGTGTGAAAATTGCTCTCAAGAGCTGTTCTTTCTTGACAGAAGTATTGAGAGTTCCTCCTCTCTCCTTCGGAACGTTTCACCTCCCAAGTTGGAGACATCATCAGGCTTCATAAAATGACGACCCAGTTATTATACGAATGTTTAATAAGTTTTGTTTTTATACACCTGGCTCTTACTGAAATCTTTTTTTCGTGTGGCTTTGTAGAGCAAACAATTCATAACTCTGCATCCAGATTCGACATGCATCTCGGGGCAAGCTCTCCTAACCACTGTACCTACTTTGATGTTGCCTTCAGCGTGCTGGAAGGGAGGCTTCTGGCCATGCAGGACAGCCACGAAATGAAGCTCCAGATGATCGTGCAGGAGAAGCGGCAGCTGCAGAAGGTGGTGGAGAACCAGGCTGTCCTCATGTCACAGGTCGAGAGGCACCTGGAGGAGGCTGTGAGCAATAACTCCGTGCTGCAGCAACAGCAGAAGGAGATGATGCAGACCTTACACAGCCTCCTCAACATGCTGATGCAAGCAGGTGCCCACGCCGACAAATCTTGTGTTTCACAGCCAGGAGATGCGACGTGATAACGACCTCCACTAACGTTGCCTTCGTGGATTGTGTGTTTGTCCATAGTCATCTTCAAAAGGGGCATTTACTCAGCGCTTGCTTATTGTGCGTATCTTTTAAAAATGACAGTACGATGAGAAGCATAACTTCATTCTGTGTCTCCACGTAAAAGTGAATATATACTTTTCGTCCATCGGCTTATTGGTTTTCTTGTTTACATGTAGAGAAAGTTAACAAAGTGCTACTTAACTTCACTATTACCCATGACATTGCGCAGAGCAACTGAGTTGGCATACAGTCTAAGATGCTCATCTCATCTCATTATCTGAAACCGCTTAATCCTATATAGGGTCACGGTGAAGCCGGAGCCTATCCCGGAAACATAGGGCATAAGGCAAGAATACACCCGACGACGGGACGCCGGTCCATCGCCGGGCATTGCGGGACAATTTCAGTCTGCGAGCCAATCAACCTATCCAGGAGCATGCTTTTGGACTGTGGGAGGAAACCGGAGTACCCGGCGAAAACCCACGCGGACACGGGGAGAGCATGCAAACTCCACACAGAAAGGCACCGGAGCCGAGAGACTCGAACCCGGGACCTTCTTGCTGTGAGGCGTCAGCGCTAACCACTGCGCCACCGCGCCGCCCCAGTCTAAGATTCGTTTGGTAAAATGCTGAGCATTTATCCAGCAAGTGCATACCTCGTTTGTTAAGCATTAGTCAGCAGCATGCGATTTTAGTCTGGACAATGGTGTTAATTCCCATCTCGAATGATAAATGTCAAAATCTTTGTTTGACATCTCAATCAAAATATGAGTGGTGGCATGGTGGATCAGTGAGCAGCACTGTTGCCTCACAGCAAGAAGAGTCTGGGTTCAATTTTCAGAGATGCCCAATGCAATTATACATAGGTGCCGGAGTGCCTGGCAAAAGTCCGTATAGACTTTTGCCAGGTACTCTGGTTTCATCCCATGGTCCATGCTGCTTAGGTTAATTGGCGTGCTGACTAAATTCGCCCCAGTGCCCTGTGTTGGGTATATCCCTGCCTTGCTTGCCCTGTGTCTGCTAGGATAGGCTCTAAGCTCAGAGTGACTCTCTATATGATTAAGCGGATCCTGAGAATGCAAAAATAAAGACATTACATTTCCTTCCACATAGCACAGAGAACATCTGAAGCGACTATAGGCGGCTGCACACTGTCCTTTAAATGAGCAATAACGGGACACGTTTGCACGATCGATCAAAAACTTGCCAGTGAAGATTTTCTAATTCCGTACGTTCCAACGCTTTCGTTTGCGTGCAGCGAATCACCAAAGCGCCGGTGACGAAGTGAAGACCGAATTCCACGACTGCGCCGACCTCTATCATGTGGGAAAAACGAGCAGCGGCATTTACAGCATCACAGTACGAAATTCGAGCGAGCCCGTCAAGGTGAGCCAACGGAACGGCCCTGCAGCTGTTGCTGTCGTGCGCCGCACGCACAACATTGTCAAGGCCGGGAAACTTGGCAAACATTCCCACTAATTTGGTTTGGCACTGGCGTCACTGCGGCTGCCAGCATCTGGTGTGGCTCCATCGTGCCAGTTTATAAAAACCAGACAAGACTCATGCCTCGAATAAATCACCACTCTGCCAATAAGTCTGGAATGCGGTTGTTTAGCATTTGATGATTTGTCATTGTTCAGGTAGTAATGTGATAATAATTGCACTTCTCGAGCGCCTTTCATCGCAAGGTTACAGAGCGCCCCGCACAGCGCTGTGGAGAGAACGGCATTTCAACAACAACAACAACATCTGAGTAGAAGTTAACCTCGGCGGGGAGGAGACATCTGAGCAGATCAACTAAAAGTAAAATAATGGCTGTAAATCAATGGACATAAAATAGATGAGATTCAGGAGTTGGTCCATTGTTGTTCACTCATCACTGTAATATTTACGCACGTAAAAAGGCAAATGTTAAGGATAGAAATCAATTATTTAACCCTGTAGCAATGTTATGAAGTATTGTGATTCTAGGTTGAGAGCTGATTAACTGATCTATATTTGATCTGCACCATCTCGTTTCAGTTGTAGCTCTTATTATGGTCTCTCTTGTACAGCTTGGGTTGCTCGTTCAGACTGAACAGAAGATTACTACGTAATTCGCATAAACCATTGATTTTCACACATGCGATTTGATGCGTGTATCGTTAGGATAAGAAATATTATTTACTTTATTAATATATGTAGCTACAAGTCTACTGTTGCATACATATATTACCAATTGGCAAGTTTGTAAAAAAATTTACCATCATCTATGATGCATACCATAAAAAAACTCTTCCACTATAAGCAAAGTATTGCTGGGTACCTTATATGACATTATATGTGTCGGTGTGTGTTTTAAATGTATTTGTGCTACCTCAACAACCAATTATGCTCGCAATGAAAGAAAACTCATCACATCTCATTGTCAGAAACCGCTTAGTCCTGCTGTACAGGGTCACGGTGAGCCGGAGCCTATCCCGGCAGACACAGGGTGCAAGGCAGGGATATATCCACGATGGGACGCCAGTCCATCACCGGGCACTGCCGGCAATTTAGTCTGCAAGCCAATTAACCTATGCAGCAGCATGTTTTTTGGACTGTGGGAGGAAACCGGAGTGCCCGGC
>JAZEWT010000008.1:6003194-6036250 GCA_036362905.1 Mordacia mordax | reverse complement strand
GACCCTATATAGGATTAAGCGGTTTCAGATAATGAGATGAGACGAGACCCCTGCTGTCCTGAGATGTTGTAAATTTCTTAGCCTTCACGGTTGAACAACCGGTAAAAAGATGTAAACAGCTCGACGGTTCCTTCGAGCTTAAAAAATATAAAACTTTGCTGACTGGTCTCTCAAAGACAGCCACGATTACCAGAGACATAGATAACCTGTATAGCCTCAACAGGCTGTAGGGTCAAGCGCTGTTGGCGAGCACCTGTGAAGGCCGGCATGGCACACGACTGAGTTGTGCGGCTGGCAACACGCCCTGCAGCCTTTGTCTCCCTGGTGTGATGTTTACACACCGCACCAGGGGCTCACTTGAGAGTGAGTCAACCTCGGGGTGAGTCATATATCACCACTGACGTTAGCCATAGCAAGGAGTCGAACTCAGACGATCAGGTTCATTCTGCGTTACTGCCCGACAGCGGCGCGTGCTGATTGAGCAGTTCTTCATGAGCGCCGTGCAGCTCCATAAAGAGCGATGCACTCTGCTGTGGGCGCATCGACACATCATTGGCGAATCCTGACTGACAAACAAGTACCGACATTTGTTGAATTATAGCAGAGATTTAGCAGACTCCTATTAATCTTCTATTGGGGCACATTTTGCTTTCCACTAATACACAAACCAGGGCCTGGCACTGAGGAACGCATTGTCGTCATCATCATCATCAATACCCGCTTAATCCTGTACAGGTTCTCGGGGGGCTGGAGCCTATCCCGGCAGACAGAGGGCTATACCCAGGATGTGACGCAAGTACATCGCATGGCTCTGAGGGCTATTTATTTAGCAGGACAATAAACCTAGGCAGCAGTGTGTCTTCGGACGGTGGGAGGAAACCGGAGCAACTGGCGAAACGTCACGCAAACGGTAAACCCCAGTGGATAATCGTTCCGTGGCCAGTGTCTGACGCGCGGTACTCTGCTCTTTCCAGGTTGGTGGTTCGATGCCTGCGGCCCCTCCAACCTTAACGGAGCGTACTACGGTGGTGGCCAGTACAGAGGTCGCATCAACGGAGTGAAGTGGTATTACTGGAGAGGGGTCAGCTACTCCCTGCGAGAGACCGTCATGATGATTCGCCCCAAAGACTTCTAAGCCGTCTTCCGTTCGTCCTTACCTCAACGTCTTTTTTGTTTGTTTGTAAACCCTTCAGGTGACTGACATGTTTTAAACGAAACGTAAGGCATCTACTGCCATGCAAACGTATTTAAATAAAATAAAGGTATATACTGTATGTACAGGACTAAAGCATAATGTTGATTTACGACACGAAGTTAAGGTATTATAGAGCTGTCAGTACTAACGACGCACACATTGTAATTTATAGATGAATATTTGTTGCTGATTTGTAACCTTCACGCACGCATGTTTCCATGCTATTTGAGCAGCTGCTCTGGTTACATGTCCAGCAGTGATGTGAAGTTATCCGCCACGATTCCCTGCCAACTTCATGGTCGTCAGCAATGATTTTTTTTTCAACGACTCTGTGAAGAACGGTCGGTCCAACGTCACGTTCCCGTAAATTGTCAGCGCTCATGCGGGCACCGTCATCATCTCATTGCAAGAAACCGCTTGGTCCTGTACAGGGTCGCGGTGAGCCGGAGCCTATCCCGGCAGACACAGGGGGCAAGGCAGGGATATACCCACGATCGGACGCCAGTCCATCACCGGGCACTGCAGGCAATTTAGTTTGTAAGCCAATTAACCTATGCAGCGGCATGTTTTTTGGACTGTGGGAGGAAAACAGAGTCCCCGGCGAAAACCCACGCGGACACGGGGAGAACATGCAAACTCCACATAGAAAGGCACCCGAGCCGAGAGTCGAACCCGGGCTCTTCTTGCTGTGAGGCGACAGCGCCACCCACTCGGCCACCGTGCCGTGGGCACCGTGTTGCTGCAAAACGAAATGAATTGAAACCGAAAATAATAAACACTTGTAGCATTTGTAAATCCCACGACATCGAAGCCTCAATGCGTTTTTAATTTTTTGTTTATTTTCAATCGCGGTTTGGGCTCCAGTTTATTAACGCAGAAACGTATTCGAGCACATTTTAAAGGTCTTACTTAACGTTAAGCATGTGGGGCTTTGGATGAAAGCAAACTGATGTGCACGTGTTAGTTTAACGCACACGAGTTGAGCCTTGCGCCCCTTGTTGATGTCAGCTCGTAAGGCGTACGCCATGGACAGGACCATACATGTGCCGAGGGGAAACTTTAGCGGTGCTCGTTGATTCACGTGGCTAATATGTTTGAATTATTTGATCAACCACAATATTAAAATAGTTATAACCTAACGCACTGCTCTTGGTCATATAACGAGACTGAAACCGCGATAGTTATGCCATCTCAGCTGGTAGCGACGAGTGAGATGTCTGGCCTGGCTACGTTGATTGTGTATCAAGTTAAAACAATAGAGCGATCAACTGTTGGCACTCATCTTGCATCTGATACATGTCCTCATCTTACCAAGCATGCTTATCTGATTACACGTGACAATTCCAGATTGTTTTGTATTCATTGCATTGCACTCTTCCATCTCAATATCTTGTGGTTAAAGTGTATGCTATTAAAGCCAATCAGTTCCAAAACCCCGTTGCTTGCTTTTTATTTATTCGTTTAAGTTATTTATGTTAAAGAGAGACATTGCGGGCGGCACGGTGGCCCAGTGGGTAGCGCTGTCGCCTCACAGCAAGAAGGTCCTGGGTTCGAATCTCGGCTAGGGTGCCTGTATGGAATTTGCATGTTCTCCCTGTGTCCGCGTGGGTTCTCGCCGGGCACTCCGGTTTCCTCCCACAGTCCAAAAAGCATGCTGCTGCATAGATTAATTGGCTTGCAGACTAAATTGCCCGCAGTGCTCGGTGATGGACTGGCGTCCCATCGTGAGTAAATCCCTGCCTTGCACCCTGTGTCTGCCGGAATAGGCTCTGGCTCACGGCGATCCTGTACAGGACGAAGCGGTTTTCTGACAATGATGCAGTGAAAACGAACACGATCAAATATTACAACGTAACATTGGATCACATGCTAAAAAACAACACAAATTAACATTTTATAGAAAGTTCGTCATTGTGGAATTTAAAAATAAATATTTTACGTTTTTACATATGGTAATTGCATGCAAGAACTTCTCTTTCAGGATAGCCATATTGGGCATTCCCTCCTATTTCCTTTGTGACGTTGCACCTCCACGTTAAAGGCACCATCAGGCGCCGATGATGCCTCGAACGTGGCTATCACGAAGGAGCAGCTCGGAAGAGCCGTTCTAATTGTGAAACTATTTTACTTACAGGTCTAAACCACGACTGGATGAAGGGCTCATACTGTTATCGAGTTGGTCAGTTTGAACGTTTGTTGTGTCACAGGATTCCAACTTTTAGAGCTTGCAAGCTCACCGGGTATTTTCTGCTTTAATAATAAACATCTATCATACTTTTCGGTCGTGGTAATTGTTTGACCATACTTCACCACCACAGTGATCATGGCAAATTGTTGACGGTGGGGGCCACAGGACCGCTTGAGATATCACTCGCCACCGATGTCAGCTAATTCGAGAAGTGAAACTCAGATTCATTAATTGTCCGCAGAGTGCACTGACCACTGTCATAAATACATTCCCGAGAGAAGTAATACCACGTCTGTTTATTAATGTTATTCATTGTTTCACTTTTATGGTTGTTTTTAAAGAGATGAGATCATTCGTTGCGATAAATCAAATGAATATTAAGTTCTAGTTTGAGTTATATCACACAAGATATATGTCTTGCTTTTAGCAAAGGACATGGGTGATGGATGCATTCCTAGTTTCATGCACGGGGGTTTATGTTTACCGCAAGAAAAATAGATGCAGGGGTAACTGCAGATTGTTTTTGTTACCAGTGTTTTCAATATTGCCCTCTGTGGTTTCCAGAATGCCTTAATCCTCGAAGCAATCGGTGTCCCATCCGCTCACAGATACAATCAATCTTCCAAGAACGAATGTCACAGAGCACGAAGGCAACACGAGCGTTCGTAAAATATTGCAAAAACCACATCAGTAAATAATTACATTCGGAATGACTTGGATGTTTTCCAAATAAATAAAATGCTCAGGAAACCGAAATGTAGGCGGTTAGACGACGACATTGCATCTGCTTTTCTTTAAAGTGCAGCGCTCGAACTTCCGACAATGCTGCTGGGAAGACGTAAGGACCCAAGTGTACAGAGATTATGCCCGCTGGTATGTTGGAAATAAAAGATCTGAAACACCTTGCAAGCTGCAATAGCAATCACGCAGTTGGATCGTCGGCCCAGAGCAACATCTCACGGCGAGAGTTTGGCAATCTGGGGCGACCGTGTGTCCTGGCTTTACCCAAGACAGCCCTTTCGTGTCCCCCAGGGTCGACGCTGAAATTCGACAAAGTCTGGTGCGATTCAACATGAGTTTTACAGATATGCTCCGCACCAGGTGCAGCTCAATGACTCGAATTTAAAGCACAGTTTGGTCTGCAATATGTCCCGTGATTGCAGTCCAGTTTATTACACCTGGCTTAAATAACGCGGAATCAATACCGAAGGTACGAAACGTAAGAATTGCTTTCCAAAGCCGTTCTTTCGGGGAGCGCTACCTTTCTCGCCTTCGCAGTGGGGGAGGAAGCGCTCGACAAGGGCATCCCGAAAGAACAGCTTTTGAAAAAAAAATCTCATAAATCGAGCCGTGAAAATCTCCATCGGTACACTTGTGCGTAACACATATTTGTCGGGTAGATTTTGCACGTTTGTTTGGGTTGTACATGATACGAGCATCATCGTCAATTAAATACTTAATCGTACAATACAAGGCAAAATGTAAGCTCTTCGTTATACATCTACAATACTCATGCAAAGTGTCAAGTAGGAAGAGTGTTTATACGTACGCGGGGCAGTCACGGTGTTTTTAGAAGTAATAAAACTCCAACGGACGAACATGTACTAATACTCTTAATATCACGTAAAAATGCGAATGTAATACACACAGCACTGTTCACTCAACTTACCACATAAAGGTATGGTTATTTGACCATACTTCACCGCGCTGCTCGGTGCGTGCAAGTGATCAAAATCTATATACACTGCTGTGGATACAATCAACGTCATTGGCACATAAATCATGATCAAATAATTAAATAATTGGCAAGCGCCCTTACCCAGGGCGATTGCTTATACATAAATACAACGTGAATACTAACGGTTGCCCAACACTGCAAACCGTAAAAGTCACAAACATCCACACACACATATATTTACATCAATATATTTTAACGTAAACAGGCTATGAGAACCCACGCTGCCCCCTCCCCTCCACCTGATCAGACAGACGGTGGGAGTAAATCTGCGAGAGAGCCCACGCAACTCCGCTATTTTGAGTCGGGTTCCAGTCAATGAATGAATGGAGGGCCCCCCCCCCCGAGCTCGCGAGACGCTGCGTGGAGGAAGCGCAGTCATTACTCTCCCATGAGGGGCGGGCGGGTGGTGTTCCGTGGAGAGGTTGAGGATGATGGGTGCTCCCGCGTGTGCGTGAGCTGGTGAGCGCTTCGTGAGAGCGGGCGGGGGAGCGGTGGCACGGCGGTTAGCGCGCTGGCACATAAACCTGGTGACCCGCGTTAGAATCCCACTCACGGCCGCCAACGGCAGTGACGATTTGCTGAGCCCGTCCTAGGTCGACTCAGCCTCAAATTAGTACCTGGTACGATGTGCAAGCATCGCTGCTAGGGATACAAATGCGGCCGAGGGTGATGCTGGCCACCCACCGCCGTCTTGTGCCGTCCTTCATCGGCGCTCGCTAAGAGCACTTTCCCCAAGGGTCTGCAAAGGCTATACGGGGGATCTTTGTCATGGTTCGTCCATGCACCACGTTTGAGGACGTCATGGCTTGAGAAGGGACGCAGCAAGGTTTGGCGATCATGTGGATCGTGTAACTCGCTATTAAAGATAATTATAAACGCCGGAACCCGCACACTACTCCCCCCGGCTATCACCGCACATGTAAATAGATGCCCCGTCGGTCGGTTAGACAGCTCGGCTCTTAAAAACAGTTAACGCCAGTGCTATTTATTGTCAAGCAAAACCTACGTGGTTCGCCACTAAATACTGTCGTTCCGGGAATGAGTTGGTATTTCATATGTACTGTACGAATTCAAGAGTGAAAGTAATTTCGATGGTTTGTCAGCATGGGAAATGTAACACCTCTCTGTAAAAGATACGCGACCATTTCAACAACATGCTCGCAAGCAGCGGGATTGTTGCTGAACTTTAAATTATCAGACAAACCTTCAGCCAGAAATTATCAGTTCTTCCAGGTACTAAATGGCACGTAATACAGCTCCGCTTTTAAATATAAATCGGCTCAAAATAAATCAGGAAGAAATAGGCTACGGCGTTTTTGTGTGTGCAAATGTTATATCACACGGATGTTTCTGAGCATCATTAACTAAAGGGAGATCGATTGAAACTGGATGGAAAGTCTCATCTCATCTCATTGTCAGAAACCGCTTAGTCCGGTACTGGGTCGCGGTGAGCCAGAGCCTATCCCGGCAGACACAGGACGCAAGGCAGGGATATACCCAGGACGCCAGTCCATCACCGGGCACTGCGGAAAATTTAGTCTGCGAGCCAATTAACCTATGCAGCAGCATGTTTTTTGGACTGTGGGAGGAAACCGGAGTGCCCGACGAAAACCCACGCGGACACGGGGAGAGAACATGCAAACTCCACACAGAAAGGCACCCGAGCTGAGATTCGAACCCGCGACCTTCTTGCTGTGAGGCGACAGCGCTACCCACTGGGCCACCGTGCCGCCCTGCATGGAAAGTGTAGGAGGCACAACACCACGGCATGGAGAGAGAGTTCGCCGAAGATGTGGTTTAAAGAGACCCGTTCATGTACAGGCGGAATATAACGTCGCAGCAGGACGAGAAGAGGCGGAGGCAGCTTGGAGAGACCTTCATCCAGCAGTGGCTAGACCATGGATGATGATTGACGAGTTTAAACTCCCGTGCACTGCAATGTAATGAATTGCTCCTGAACAGTTTCCTGCCTGCACTTAAAACGCACGCAAAGCACAGCGCTTTGATTGTACTGCCTCCAAGTGGCCACTTCAGCGTAGTTTCAAAGATGCGCGCATGAATCTTCACCTCCTCTCCTTCAACGTTCTCGTTAGCCTTTGTTGCCACTGGCGGGTAACGCCACACTTTTGGAAAACGGACTTGGCAGAGTTGGTGGATCACGGAGGGATGGAGGCGTGGGGCAAGTCAAGAGGGTGGCTGTGGGAGGCAGTCGAGTCGGTCGGTTTTCAATCCGCGCGGTTTGTATTTTAACCACTCGTACTGCTTACAAGGAACCCACACAGGCTCTCTGGGTTTCCGTCCCACGAACCGAAACCGCTGATTAAAGTTAACACCAAGATGCGTGGTGTTAAGCCGACTGGTCAGCTTTAAAACTGCGTTAATGTAGACTTCAACCAAATTGGTCAATAAGCGAATAGAAACGGCACCTATCGGCCTGCATCCAACTTTGTGACGTTTGTAACCATTGCTCTGAATCCTGCAACACACCATCCACACGCTATACTTTTCATGCATATACAACAGACCTCGATGAGTATGCGTTATTTCCTTACCATAGATGCTGCAAAATGAACGAACAGGCATATGATATAAGTGTCCCTTCATCGAAAGGGCAGTGGCGTCCAAGGGAACAATTTTGGAAGGTGTCACCCCGTTTATCACTCCCTGAAAACAGCCTGGTTTACACAAACACCGCAGTTAGTTAAGTTTCACCCTCCGCCACTGAAAAGCTTGACTCAATTACCAACTCTGCAACCACTTTGCTAGTATTCATCAGCGAGCTGCTTGGTGGTGCAATTTCCAAATGATTGTTTGAAGACACAAACTATGGCCTTCTTGTGAACCTACTATTGGACGTGAGGCTTCTCCGCGAAATCTGCTGATGAGACACTTTATTGGGGTGCAGGGTGGCACTGATAATCGTCAGCTCTCAAAGCTAGAAAAACGCTGGGTTTAACTGTGGGCTCTGGCACCTTTCTGAGTGGCGTTTGTATGTTCTCTCGCAATCTCTGTGCTGTATAGGATCCCTCTGGGATTTCCGGTTTCCTCCCATAGTAAACAAAAATCCATTAGAAGTATTTGGAATTGTTAGAAAATGTATCTACAAAACTATTGGGGTTATACGAGGCAACCACGCTCACTACTACGAAAATCTGAGTCTTGAGACTCAATGAAGCCTTTTGAGCAAACAAACATAACAACTGTCAAGAGCAGTCACGGGTTTGTTGCACTGAATCAGTGCTGCTCAGGTAATGTTTTCCCAGATCTCCGTGGTACCGACGAGTTGTGTAAAATAATACTTGTGGAATCATTATAATTATCATTATTTTCCACGCGGAGACACAAATACGTGACGGGGACATTGTGTGCGTTCTGCGTATGAGGGCTCAATTCAGCTGCAGGCGCAGTCAAAACTGGGATTACAAGGCACCGCGCAGCCGGAGCAGCATCGGTCGCTCCGGATACTGAGTGAGCTAATCCCGTCCGAGTGTGCACGGATGAACAGAGAGAAAGCGCAAAGAAGCAAAAGTCTGTTTCTTACATCATGCGCACCATGAATGAAACTCCATTCAGCGGAATTAAACAAGTACAGGTGTCCCAGTTAGGGACTTCTTTGTAGGCCGAGCGCCAGCTTGGGTGGTTTCAAGCCCTTGTGAAGCATTGAGTGGATGCTGTTGAAATGTTAAATTTGTTCAACCCTTCAGCTGAATGTGTTGCCCCCCCCCCCTTCAAGCAGCCGGGGTTTTATTGAGGCATAATATATGGCACCACAGCAGGATGTGAAAACATATTAAGCACACAAGGATCGCTGGCGTTGAGTACAACGTGCCGACTGCTATGGAAAATATCACGCTCTTTAACCCCTTAAAGCTGCAATCAATGATTTTATTTGAAATTCATCTGCTCGAGTTTACCCATCAGCCATCATATTTACAGAAAATTAGACAAATTCAAGCGTTTAAAAGCAAGTTCATGGATGAGGGCCATGTGGGTTATTTAACGATTCTTTAGCTCGCCGGACAGTGCAGGTTGGTTAAGGTCCAATCATTATTGACGTAGGATCATAGAAGCGCATCATATCAGTGTAATTTGCTGTAGTGCCCTCTTCTGCCCACCGCATGTACGCATAGCCGTTAGTCCCATGCTGGATGACGCTCTGAACACTCTCTTGGCTTAAATCTGCTGAGTTTTTAAGATGTGACAAGATCAGGCCCGTGCAGGGTGACCCGGCCATAAGCATCTTAAACACACACTTTAAATACGATAGACAATACAACGAAAGTGTCCCGCATATCATTGAGGCATTTGTTTAAATTTCAGAGTGTAAATCGCTGCAGTAAACAGTATGAGAATTGCTCTAAAGAGCTGCTCTCTGGGCATAGTCGTGTCAATCGTTTCTGCGCTCTCCTTCGAGGCGTCAAACGCTACGTCATTAAAACAATCAATAAGATTGATGCATATCACATGTATTATATGTCGAAGGGGGTTCACACGTGCCAAAGGACTGGCTGTGCCTTGTTTTCCCACTAGGTGGCGACAAACTGTACCGACACGCACGTTAGAATGCGACTGACGCTGTTTCCATGAAATTAGAGACACTTTAATTCAAAATTTACTAAGCGAGGACGCACAGCTCTACGTATTTAAAACAATTATAATTTCACTTGGCTTTAAATAACATTGTTTTTGTCGATGTACTTTTTGTCACAAAGCCCATCGATTGTAATCATTACATTTTCAGAGAATGCCCATATCGCGCACCTGCACTCTCACTTTCTCAGAAACAATTATTTAGTTGGGCGGCACGGTGGCCCAGTGGTTAGCGCTGTCGCCTCACAGGAAGAAGGTCCCGGGTTCGAATCTCTCGGCTCGGGTGCCTTTCTGTGTGGAGTTTTCATGCCCTCCCCGTGTCCGCGTGGGTTTTCGCCGGGCACTCCGGTTTCCTCCCACAGCCCAAAAGCATGCTGCTGCATAGGTTAATTGGCTCGCAGGCTAAATTGCCCCGCAGTGACCGGCGATGGACTGGCGTCCCATCGTGGGTGTATCCCTGCCTTGCGCCCTGTGTCTGCCGGGATAGGCTCCGGCTCACCGTGACCCTGTATAGGACTAAGCGGTTTCAGACAATGAGATGAGATGAATTATTTAGTTGTGACAGAATGCATATAATGTGGAAAGTTGTTGCAATTACAACACTATATAAACATGGACAGTTTTAAGAGACGTGTAGTATTTATATATGTTTTTCTTCTGCTTTGCAAACGAAGTTATGGACGATATAGCAAACCACTGTTGTGTGCTTTTACAACACAGGAGGGATAGTGAAGCCACACAAACGCTTTCCTGAAGGCCTCTCATGGATAGCAGACCTGCACTTTGGGATTTAGCACCTGCAACATATTGCTATACGAGAGAAACGAATAGTCTGGAAATATAACAAGATGACATGACATTGATAATACACTGCTCATTATGAGAATGGGGAAACATTAATAGTATAAGAATTGCTTTTAAGAGCAGCTCTTAAGAATAATTCTCGTACATCTCGCCGTGAAAACCTGCATCATCGCATTAAATGTATGTCACATACATGTATGCATGTCTAGTATATTATATTTATGCACATATTGTGACATTAACAGCTCAATATATATAACTGTTGGGCTTGTGAAGTGACGATGTTTGGGTTGACCTTTTGAAACTAAGAGCATCCCAAGTTATTCATTAACCTTAATGGGCCCTCAAGCAGTAATATCTTAAGCAGTTGTGTCCTCAATCGATGTTTCTGAAACAGGAGGGTAATGGGCCACACGTTCGACTCTGAGCGTGCTTTTCCATCGATACATTTTTACCAGTAAACATGGAACTACATTTGCAGAAAAGGCTAATTTGAGAAAACTGTAACTGAATTGTTCCCTTCAGGATGTTTAAAACTATAGTGAAAATGCTGTATTCCCCGAGGACAAGTGCCTAAATACATTGCAGGTAATATGGCATATTGAGCTTATATTGATCAAATCACACCAATCAGTACCCATCTATAACACAGTACAAGCAAACAAACATATGGACACAGCACATCTGTTAAGCAGACATCTCCATTTCCACTGCAATTCTTATGTTTTTCATTTTGTAAAAAAAAATACAAGCATTGTTGCCAAACACACACAAACCCACCCAGACTTACGGGAAGCTGAATAAGCCCTGGATATATGTGAATGGTCTAAAGTCTAGCGCAAATCCCTCTATGCATTCAAATTTAATGAAATACAACATACGAACACAATTCCCCAAAGTTAAATTAAACAACACATACCTGACAGCAACTGTATTGTTTGTATATATTAAACAGTTCAATATGACATACTGTTGCCACACTTTGAAGTCTCTGGATAATATACTCGTAACAACTTACACAAGACAGGACATAGTGTGAAATACAATGAGATGTTTAAAGTCGACGCATGAAGCAACATACCTTTGGAAACTTAAATGGGTTTATCTTGGCATTTTCACTTGCGTGCACGTGATAAGAGTTTCCTTTGCTCGCACTCAGCAAGCTGAGCGCATTGTAAAGTGTTCGAACAGCAATACGAGTGATAAACAAAAATAACAACTAGCCAACAAAAAAGGACCCCAACACTATCGATTCAGCGGGTAATGATCACACTCAATGGTGAAAGTGCCGAAGGCTCATATTGTGAGACATTGTGCTTTACGCCCGCTTTTCACACTCGCGCATTTGCACCGCGTGAAAACGCGGGCGAAATAGCCGGTTCCATGACCGACAAAAGAATTCCTCCATTCGCTGCACTAATACTGAGATAATTACGGCTTTTTAAAGGACCACTGCACGGGATTATGAGCCTTTGTTGACCCTGAATTGCTTTCATTTCATTCACAGCAGGGCCCTCTCGCCAGAAAGGAGGCCCCCAAGAACACCGGGGAATCTAATAAATCTGGGCTGAGAACGACTGAGAAGCTATGACAAAAGTTGTCTGCAGATATTCATTAAATCTTTTATCAGCTGTTTAATCTAGACGTGGCTCACATAGCTTGGCCGGCACGATGCGAGCACCAGTGTCGGCCCCCCAGATTATGCCGGAATCGTGGCTGAAAGCAGACCGAACCTAATGACATTTGGCATTTACTGCGATCCCCCGCATAATCCCGTGCAAAGTTAATGCAAACAGAGACATGGATTAGCCAGACAGGCTTAAGGAGCCCACTAGAGCGCCTTCATTCTTTAATTGTCAATTAGCGCCGGTGGGATGTAATTAAATTGCAATTTACCACCAACTTTTTTTTCTAATTTATTTTTTATTTTCTCAGCACGAAATGTCCTCTCCTCATGGCCGCGCCTGCCTCAAGAGATTTCCACATAATTCTAGGATACTCGGTGAACGATCGGTGTCTAACTCAACGTGTACTTTATATATTAAGCATTAATAATATTTGCACTTCTAGATATAATCTATGGTTATATATTTGTATAGATTTATATCATATATTTGCACTCTTGAGCCAAATATACTGTGGGGGTCGTGTGTGTGTGTAGTCAAAGTCTTGGTCAAAATATCAATTTCCTCTTTTGCTGAACTTCTTCACGTTTCACAGCTCAGAATTACTATTAAGATATTTCATTATGGGCGGCACGGTGGCCCACTGCGTAGCGCTGTTGCCTCACAGCAAGAAGGTTCTGGGTTCGAATATTGGCTCGGGTGCCTTTCTGTGTGGAGTTTGCATGTTCTCCCCGTGTCCGCGTGGGTTTTCGCCGGGCACTCCGGTTTCCTCCCACAGTCCAATAAACATGCTGACTTAAATTGCCAGCAATGCCCGGTGATGGACTGGCGTCCCATCGTGGGTATATCCCTGCCTTGCGCCCTGTGTCTGCCGGGATAGGCTCCGGCTCACCGCGACCCTGTACAGGACTAAGCGGTTTTCTGACAATGAGATGAGATGACATATTTCATTATGGGACTGCTGTGCCAAGTGTTCCTCATCGTTGCTTCATAAGACATCACCAAGTGTCTGATGATCTCTCCAACGTGGGAAGCGAAACATTGTCAAGGAGAGAAGAGGAACACTCGATACGACTATCCCGAAAGAGGAGCTCTTGAGAGCAATTCTTAAATTTCTAACGGTTGCACCTTTCTGGAAGAGGAAGGCTTGGTAATGTGGACGCAATCGCCTGCATCAAGCTGTCGAATTGTTCAATAGCTGGGAAGACCAGATGCTGATATGCTGAGCTACTGATCTACTGAGCTACTGATCTACTGAGCGACTATCATAATCCACGATTTGTTCCACATTTATTACATATCACTCTCAATCTATGCATATAGAAGTGTATTTTTCACAACACAAGTGTATACTCTTTTTGTTTTTATTACAAAAGTTCCAACTGCTGTGCCAATTACTTCTGAGCGCCAACATCTATCATTTAAGACCCTGCAATATCAAGCATATTTTTCTATTTTTCTTAATTTAATGCTATTCACATGACATTTTTGTTTTCAAATGAAATGTTAAAACTGTGTTATCGCTTGGACATTTAACATAATATCTGTGTTGTGCAAAATTGCTTCTCATGAAAAGCAAATTGCATCTGAAAGGGTTTTTTAGTTTTGTATTAAAATAGTGCACATTTCTAGTTTTTACTTATATTCGATATTTGAACATATTTACTGGCAAACAAAATGCACTCACACATTACATTTTGTCCAGGAAGTGCATTGAATAGAGAAGACTGGGTATATTCGATTAAAACTTTGATCATTAAGAACAGTCTTTATACTTTTCCATGCCAAAAGATGAATAACCGTACATTGTTAAAAAAACCCGTAAGGTTTGTGTTTAGCATGGCACTGTATTAGGGTTTTTCCCTTAATTTTCATACACACAGTTTCAGTAATTTAATTCAAAACTCTAGGGTGGCCTCAGTAGCAACAAAACAATTCTCATATTTCTAAAGTAGAGGAGGGACATTTTTTTTCTTCCTGGCAGAAAGCTTCCAACTCATGAATGCGGTGCATTCATATCAGAAATTCAACCCACACATGGCGCAGAGTGAGCCTCATACCCTGACAGACAGGCAGAGATCATTTAGTGACAGAACGAATCATTAGCTGCCTAATTAAACACAGCGACTGTGTTGGAAGTCGAGGATTCTGGAATGACATTCTGGCCCTATGTCGGTCCTGGGGATTGGAACAAACGTAAAATGGGGGGGTGTCTGGTGGGACATATCTCTACTGGCTATACGACTGCAATTGGCTGGTAGCTGCAAATCGGACTTCACACTAACAGGACTGATCATATTAAAACAATTTCCTAACTTCAGCAGAATTGGCTCAATTTAAACCCACACGCGTGCGCTTCCATATTAAAGAGCGAGCGTTTGGATGGCTGCTACAATTCATTTGTTCAGGTCAGTTGCCATAACTTTTACTTCAGAGTCATTAGCAGCAATAGCATTGTAATGCAACCCTATTCATACTCCAAGCCAGTGGCCAAAGAAAAGTGCAAGCGGCACCGGAGAAAACACAATAAGTTGCTCAAAGGCTATTTTGGAAGGACTTGTCCAAAAACCGTAGGCTAGTGTGTTTAGTATGGTATTCCCAAATGAAATAAAAAAAATCTGAATCCAAATTCGAGTGTTTTTACACGTGATTTGTCCCTCTTAATTGTGAAGTATGTGCATGCTATTGGTTCACATCTACTTTTGCCAAAGTAAAAAAAAATCTGAATCCAAATTCGAGTATTTTTACACGTGATTTGTCCCTCTTAATTGTGAAGTATGTGCATGCTATTGGTTCACATCTACTTTTGCCAAAGTCCGTATTCAGTGGTGAGTGAGAGTGAATAGGTCCCGTACCTCTCCCCCAGGTCAACTCGGCCTTAGATGAGTCTGGTGGTGTGGGTACATGTCAGCACTGGAGAGACAAAGGTGGCAAGAAGTGGTTCTAACAGCACATGTCCAGAGAGAGTGTATGACTATATGGAGGAGCTTCGTGTGTAGGTTCACGTCACAATCATACAAGCAGAGACCTGTTGTTGCACATCGAGGCCTCACTCTTATTCAGTGGCCCTTCAAAATAAGATTCATGCGTGTATTCGCTATGCACTGACATTTTCAGTACTTACATTTTACGAGCGGGAAAACTCTGAATAAACTGCGATGAACTTGAGCATAGAAGGTGATAAATTTAAACACTTGAACAGGATCTGGCCTCGGCAGAGTCTGCCTCGACCGTGTAAAGCATGTTTCCTGATCTTTTCTGGTTTCAATAAAAGGTGGGCAAAGCCCTGGGTCACAGGAAGTAGTGTTTCTTCAGACAGACATTGCATTAATCATGGATGTAACAAGAGAGTGATTTGTAGCAACATAGTCGAGGCACAAAAGCTCTTACAAAGTTTCACACATTGCTTTTGCCCTCAATCACTCTCCAGTCCAGGGCCCTTGTCCACCCAAGTAAGGCCCTGCTTTCTTGACACAGCTGTGTTTGATTTCTGGTATTGAGAGGACACGGAATTTGTAGTGTGCCACTCTGGAGGAGCTCAAGGGCTTCCATGAAAACCAGGCCAAAACTAAACCACCCAACATTTGTCCTTGAGCAGCATCAGGTGTTTTTCTAGTCCTGGAAACCCTCAGGTCTCCCACCTCCCATAGACCTCGCTTATTTTTAACCCCGTCGCAGACGCTGCTACCGAACACATGTGTAGTTTGTGCAAAGCAACATGCACCACCGGTGTAGCCTCGTGCTAAAATATCAATTGCCGTTATCTCCCAGAAAATAGATGTATGTTTATCATCACAGCAGACAGTATCCAGAGAGCCAGCTAGCTTTTGGATGCGGAATTCCTCCGATACAACGACCGTTTGGGCTGGACAGCCCAATAGCGCATCACATTAAAAAATAGCTTGGGTTTTTTTTCTTGTGGCTACGTTTTAAAGACTTTTTTTTGTTGCTGCCAAAACCTCTTTATTCATTTTTGTAGGAGGGGATTCAGTGCCAATCGAGATGCCAGTCACCTTGATAAGGCCAATGAAAATATTACGTTGAAATGAGAAAAGTGAATCAGAAAAGTAAATACATCAGGTTACATAATTACAAAGGTCGGTTAAACGACATTTCTGTAGGCAAACATTTTGTTATACTGTGCATGTGTTTTGGATAATATTACAATATAAATCGTATGCGTTGTGACACTGCAGTCAAACATGAAAGGGAACAAATGAGTTATTTGTTTACTTATCCGTGTAGTCATATAACTATTTTGCGGACAACATCTGGTCTAGGCTAAATACAGTTTATTAACAAGCAGAGTATATTTCAAAAAAAAATTAATCCTGGAATTATCTACGTACCCAATTACAGACTGTTGACAAAGAAAGTTTTTCAGTGATCCTGGCCATTCCGGTGGATATATTGAGTCAAGGTCCTTTATACGACAACCTACGCCCTCTCACCTGTAATCATCCCTGACTACTCTGAAAACCCCATAAAGGTGTGAAAACGCCAAACAATTATTGTTCAGGTGGCATGAAAATGTTGGGGTATAATGATCGATTCTCATCTCATCTCATTGTCAGAAATCGCTTAGTCCTGTACAGAGTCGCGGTGAGCTGGTGCCTCTCCCCGGCAGACACAGGGCGCAAGGCAGGGATATACCTACGATCGGACGCCAGTCCATCACCGGGCACTGCGGGCAATTTAGTCTGCAATCCAATTAACCTATGCAGCGGCATGTTTTTTGGACTTTGGAAGGAAACCGGAGTGCCCGGCGAAAACCCACGTGGACACGGAGAAAACGTGCAAACTCAACACAGAAAGGCACCCGAGCTGACATTCGAAACCGGGACCTCCTTGCTGTGAGGCGACAGCGCTACCCACTGGGCCACCGTGCCTCCCTAATGATCGAGTCATAAAATCAAATTGAATCGCATGCGAGGGTAAAAGTAACTAACATTTCTTGTGGGGACAGTAGGATGACTACCCACCCCCTTGCCGCCTATAGTGTATTGAATGTTACGGCCCATACAGGATTACTGCCACCTCTGATCATATTCGAGGGACTCAGAGGTCAGTGGGCTAAGCTGGCACCGCTGAGGACCTGTGTTTGAATCGAGAAGGCTGTCTGTGATTACCCCTGGCTTCTCAAGCACAGCGAGTTTATGCTCTCAGCCCAGTCACTAGTGACTGCATGCAAAACTCGTCATCTGAAGCTCGAAATTGCACTCAACTTGGCTAAACAAGAGCTCTGATCAAATCGAATTTTCGCTGTCGTGTCATGGACATTACTCTGCGGTGGTAGAAAGAACTTCACTCTGTCTGGCAAGGTGAGTGACTAACGTTATCCCCGAGTATGGATATGAGGTCAGTTGACAACATTTTTGGAGCGGTTTGGTGATCTCATTCCATGGCCTGTTCTCTAACGGGGTAATTCACCACCCGGCAAAAATGAAGAATAGATTCTTTATCTCGGAAAATAATGCGGCTAACGGAGATATGCAGATACACAAATGTAACCTTGTATACACAAAACACAAGCATTGCCATGTTAGTTTTGAATTCCAATAGATCAGACCAAATTGTGAGAACTCGTCAAACAACAAGGCTCTCAAGCAAATTATATCCCTAATAACCACTGTTCATTGGTACTTTTCAGTGTTCCTACATATGAATAATATAGTGATATTATCATTATGTTATCATGAAGCTCTCTTTGCTGTGTTGAGCATTTAGGGATTACAAATGAAATTTAGGTAAATCAAATGGTCCAACTTTGAGTATTACAACAATTATTGGCAATGAGGTGTATGCACGGTATTGCCAAGGGCTCCATGCATTGCCAAGAACTATATATATATTGTCAATGGCTGGACGAATTGCTTTTGGATCTATGTAATGGCATGGGTTGTTATGAATTGCTATACGCTGTGTATATTGGCATAGGCAGTCTCTATTGCTGCCCTTATACACAAAGGCAATGTCCCTTGTATGGTTTTAACAAACTGTCGAGCCAAGTGCTGTTGGCGAGCACCTATCAAGGTCGATATGACATTCGGGGAGGTGGGTGACCAGCACCACGCTCGGCCACCTTTGTCTCCCTCGTGGCAACTTTTACACACTGTATTAGGTACTCATTTGAGACTGAGTAGAGCTAGGGGAGGCCCAGGGCCGGCTCAGAAAATCATCACTGGTGCTGGCCGTGAGTGGGATTCGAACTCAGGTCTCCAGATTTGTAGTCCAGCGCACAAAACACTGAGCCACCGCTCCTTAAACACAAAGATAAAGATTCCTCATATAGCCTTAACAGACTGTAGGCTCAAGAGCCGTTAGAAAGGACCGATGAAGGTCAACACGGCACAGGAGGGGGTGGGTGACCAACACACATCCGGCCGACTTGGTCTCTCTAGTGGCAATATTTTCACAAATCACTAGGTACTCATTTGAGGCTGAGTCGACCTAGTGGAGGCCCAGGACCGCTCCAGAAAATCGTCTCTGGTGTTGGCCGTGAGCGGGATTCGAACTCGGGTCGCCGGGTTTGCAAACCAAGGCGCTAACCGCTGAGCCATCGCTCCTTCAACACAACCTCCCTCTTAACACGCGCAGCACCACCGCCCCCCCTTCTCTTTCCTTATCCACAACTCTCCCGCAATCCCCGTCTGTGCATCCATCGCGCCCTGTCTCTTCAACCAAATAACCGACCTCTCCCCCTCCACTCCGTTCACATATAAAAAAAAACATATTTTTTTTTTACAAATCCCAACAACAAAAACACTGCCCTATACGGTTTAAGCTCGAACGTGATTGATGACGTTGGAGGGAACACAATTCGATTTCATGCAATTATTATTATCTGCAGACAGGTCCCAAAACAATTCTTATTAACGGCACGATGGTGTGCCCTAGTAATATGCTCAGATTTTACATCATGGCCCGAGCGAAGGCCCCGGGGAGGGAGGGGAGGGAAGGGGAGAGAAGGGTAGGGAGGAAGGGAGTACCGAGTTTGAGTTTCTCCCAAAAAACACTGCCTTATAAAGCTCGCTGTCTCTCTCTCTCTCTGGGAATAGATTGACATCGCTTAAAATACTAGTAGACTCCTTTGGCAGGTATTATCACATTGCCAATGTGACCTGCACTTCCAGTACAGTTTGACATCATTAATCTAGTTTAGGATCAACGCCAGTCAGCCCCTAGAGTCGCCGTCACTCTCCCATTGTAATTATCACATCTTCCATCAGACCCATGCGACAACAAAAGATACGATTTCGCACACTCGAGAACCAGGTTTAATTACAGGTGGTGGCCTGGGTTCTAACCCTTGCTCTCAGCGGTGTGGATTTACAGCTCTGACCCCCTGAGCAATGCGGCAACATTGGCCTCTTTTATATTAGTTGCGTCACAAGCACTCGAGTCAGTGTCTTACACGAACATATCAATTTCTGCAGTAAACATACTGTTATCATGTCAGAACTGAACGCATTTTTAGTCGATGATTTTCGTTGGTTTAGATCAGTGGTTCTTAACCTGGGTTCGATCGAACCCCAGGGGTTCGGTGAGTCAGTCTCAGGGGTTCGGTGGAGGTCAAGACACACACCTCACTCATATGATTCGTGATGACACGCCCCGCTTGGCAATCACTGGCTGCAGGTGATCACATTTTATTTTTCCAATAAAGAAGGGTTCGGTGAACGCGCATATGAAGCTGGTGGGGTTCAGTACCTCCAACAAGGTTAAGAACCACTGGTTTAGATCCATCATTTTACTTATTTGGACTATTCTGATGTTGTCGTTGATATGCCATTCTCTCCATAGCGCGGTGCATCGCTTTGTGACCCTCGGGTGAAAGGCGCTCGAGGAATGCAATTATGATCGTTGTCGCGTCAGATCCCAGACGCTTAATAGTGTCCTCCCGTCATGCTCAGCGGCCACATGTGCGCGCCCACGAATACCAGCGACACAAACTCTTCACGCACACACAGTTTGCGTGGTCTTGCGATTCCTCCTCATCCTCCATTGGAGGGGAGCGCAGACTGCAATGGTTTGACCTTGAACTGTTGAGCAACAAAGAGAGTCACGCGTTCTAACTCCTGGCTGCTAACTCACGCTGAGTGTGACGCTGCATCTTATGCCAGTGTCCCAACGCTTCGTAGTTAAGAGATTCGACCTTAAAGGGGGGCGGCGCGGTGGCCCAGTGGTTAGCGCTGTCGCCTCACAGCAAGAAGGTCCCGGGTTCGAATCTCTCGGCTCGGGTGCCTTTCTGTGTGGAGTTTGCATGCTCTCCCCGTGTCCGCGTGGGTTTTCGCCGGGCACTCCGGTTTCCTCCCACAGTCCAAAAAGCATGCTGCTGCATAGGTTGATTGGCTCGCAGGCTAAATTGCCCCGCAGTGCCCGGCGATGGACTGGCGTCCCATCGTCGGTATATCCTTGCCTTGCGCCCTGTGTCTGCCGGGATAGGCTCCGGCTTCACCGTGACCCTGTTTAGGACTAAGCGGTTTCAGACAATGAGATGAGATGAGACCTTAAAGGGAAAAAAAAAATGTGGATGATCGGTGACCGTTTAGCTAATGCCCTAACTTCACAACACAACACGTTTTGTTATTTGTGCTTATGCATCGGTATCACAAATATGTGCTTATAACTTTAACAAGTCATGAAAACTGCCATTGTTTAAATCTTACGATGAGTGCAGAGTCTTGTCACAAAGCTAAATTTGCATTCGCTAGATAATAATGTTTCTTTATAATGAAGCACTTTTGGCTAAGAGAACCGTCCACAGGGATAGAGAATATCTGCACATATATTTCATAATTATAATGAGTGATTTATACAGAATATGATTAAAAACATACACGGGCCAGCCTCAAGACCAGCATCCAGTATGCACTCCCGTATCCCCTAACTTATTGCATTGCGGTAAGCGAGACACACGCAAAGCATGTGCTTATTGCGAAACAAAAACGCGACACGAGGTCAGTTATCATTCGGGGGGAAGAATCATAATCGAGACAACGTGGTACATCGTGTCTATGTTTAATCACCTCGAGGAGACCACATGGATAACCGTGGCTCCGTGCGTGGCTATAACAGCATAGCCTGCAGGTGTTTTGATGCAGAGCTCAAGGAGATGTCCTGTGGGCATGTGCCAGTAAAGTGTAAGCATTCTTCGACGCATATTTGCTTGTTTGCACATGTTTGCCAGGAGCATTATTTATGCCTTTCATTTTGCCACCACTGGACTTAAGCCCAAGTGCGTGAGTGTGTTTTTCGATTTGCTACATTGCAATCGATAACTTACATTTTCATTAGCTCGTAAAATGGATATAGCTTCCTGAAAATAAGTTTGCTTATAATGGAAACATTTTCGCTGATGTAATAAAAAAAATATCCAAATATTAAAAGTATATTAGATTTAAATATAAACATGATTTCAGAAACCAGTGGCCAAGCCTCTTTGATTGTTAATATTTGATTATCTCAACTCGCGATGTGAATTAAGTAAGAATGGAATAACAACAGATGTGAACCTCCTGTGCATTACTTTAAATGGATAGCTGCTGCTTTGGTGACACAATCCCATTGTCTCATCTCATCTCATTGTCTGAAACCGCTTAGTCCTATACATGGTCACGGTGAAGCCGGAGCCTATCCCGGCAGACACAGGGCGCAAGGCAGGCAATCCCATTGTCAATGGTCAAAATCATTTGTGGCGTCCTCAGCTCTACGTATGTATATTGAGAAGACACTTGTGTGCATAGTTTTTCTACTTTAACTCATTGGGCTATTAGAACAAGTGCTCCTCGAGAGGAACTATTTAGGTCGGCATAGTGCATGATGTATTGTGCCTTAGAATTCTTTTTATGTCAATTGTGCCATCAGTGCGATGTCATGAACAGATGGTGACGAGGAAGGGAGGGTCAGCTCGCTACACATGACGAGCTGGCAGCTGTGTGCACTCAAATCCAGGACGCTGACATGGACCGAGAGACCAGAGAGCAGAACTGTGCTGTGATGGGGAAGTATGTCCACTTGGCGAGGGGAGGTACTGTATGGGAGGTACTGTATGGGGAGTAACTGGCGCGCTAAAGTATGACCACTCCCCTCATTCTCATCTTTCAGTTTCAATATGGTATGTTTAGAATTTATAGGAGAATTTATAGGAGCCTAGTTTGTTTTGTGTAGCTGATATGCCTTCTGACCATCGGCTTGTCATCTCTAAGATCCACCTGCCATTTTTCCATGGCAGTGGTGGGCGTTCACCAAGGACCTCATTCAAAGCCACAGTGGCCTATGCTAGCTGATGAAAGCTGTGAGAATTTCATCATCGTTTGCAGCTGCAGCTGACATCGTCCCCCCCTCCTCCTGATGCCAAAGGGAAATGGGTGAGGTTTAGGGGTTGCACTGGGTACATGGTCCAGACCTCCCTAGAAGCTCTAGATGACGGAGGAGGTGTTCAAGCTAGCTTAGAGAAAAAACAAGCTAGCTAGCAGGCCCATTCCCATCGTTTGTAACATCCCACGCTCGAGAATGAAGAGGCTTACCGTAGCCGTCCCTCAGAGGTTTAAAGAGCTGTACAGCTTTGCAAAAATTAGTGGTGGTTGTGGGCTGGTGAGGAGATGGAATCCGATCTGTGAGCCCCAGGAACAAATTCGCAGGTTTTCAGAACATTTCTGTCAGGTCTTGGGGGGAGGGAAACGCTTTCAGCCCAGATAACATCATGGGACAATATGGGGATGATCCTGCTGGGGCTGTGGTGCCTCAGATAATGGAAAAAGTAGCCACCCCCTGTGAGTGGCTGGCAGAGGTGCCATCTGTGGAGGAAGGATGTAAAGAGATCCAGATCCGAGACCAGGAAAAGCACGAGGTAGAGATGATCTCCGAAGTAAAATTTTGAAGGAAGGTGGTGTTTGTCTGCAGACTGCCCTATATGATATTAAAACCATCTGAAGCATCGATTGTAACAACTACAGGGACATCTCGCTCCTTAGTGTGCTGAGAGAGGTCCTGGCAAAGATTTTCAACATTGCCTTTAGACACACTGAGTAAATGCTTGCAGAACCCCAATGTGGTTTCAGGTCAGGGCGGTCTTGCACAGATGCCATATTCTCTGTCAAGATGCTACAGCAGAGGTGTAGGCAATTTTAACAGGATCTGCATTTCTGCTTTATTGATCTGGTCAAGGCCTACAATACCATCAGTCAAACATCTGCGCCATTTCAAAACTTTCCAGCTGGCCTGCCTACGATCCATCCTGGGTTTAAACAGGTTGGATGGTGTGAGGAGCTAAATAAATCGCAACAGATCTGGACCAAGTCCCGTTGGTGGGTTCCTCTGGCAGGCGAGGCTGCAGTGGCTGGCCGTATAGAAGGGGCTAAATGGGCGCGACACAGGTTAGGAAAGAGATGGACTGATTTGACACAGGAGGACCTGGAGCAGCATGGTCTTGCTAAAGACTGGTACCAGCGGTATTAAGATTGGTGTCTGTGGAGGATGACGCTATGGGGGCAGTTGGAGGCAGTCGCCCTCTAAAAACAACGGAGGGCAGAGAAGCGACGCTCACAAAAACGAGCGGAGCGCTGGGCGGCTAAAACACAGCAAGTTGGCAGAGTAGGGAGATGGTGCATCTGCCAGTGATCTCAGTCAGGCAACCCCATAACACCTGAGTTTGTCCCGCGACCTCCTCCTGTCGGCAGGCCCTCGACACTTCACATGGAGTCAAAGGACATATGGCCAGACACAGACGGCGTGGTGACGTCACCACCACTGAGTGGCGAATAACGGTTGTTGCTGTTGTTGCTGTTCTCATCTCATCTCATTATCTGAAACCGCTTAATCCTATATAGGGTCACGGTGAGCCGGAGCCCATCCCGGAAACACAGGGCGTAAGGCAGGAATACACCCGACGACGGGACGCCAGTCCATCGCCGGGCATTGCGGGACAATTTTAGTCTGCGAGCCAATCAACCTGTTGTTGGTCATGAATCGAAGTCAGTTCTTTGGGACTACTCACTGTTGTTATGCTTGAATGATGGCTCGCTGTTGACCTGCGCCTGCTCAGCAACACTTATTCCTTCCTTCATTTGTTTTACAATTATTTGTATCTGTTATTTTATGTCCACTGATTTAAAGCCATTATTTTACTTTTAATTGATGTTGTTGACATACCGTTCTCTCCACAGCCTTGTGCAGCGCCTTGTGACCCTCGGGTGAAAAACGCTCTAGAAGTGCAATTATTATTGTTGTAGCACAGGGCATCCAGCACTAATCACACCAATAAACGCCACTTGCTGTGCTCTTACTGTACTATTAATTATACAGATATTGACACGCATTTGTCAAAATCCTCAATCAAGGAGCTACTTTCAAGAGAGATGTATTTAACGTCAAGGGGGAGTGGTGGCACAGATGCTAGCACACTGCCCTATTAACCTGGCAACAACGCCTTGTATTCCAGGCCACGTCTGACATGAGTGCCAAGTGACTTCTGAACCAGTCCTGAATCTCACCTTCACGAATGCGCATTGACCAGCCCCGTCAAGTATTTGTCAAACAATTCAGATGGGTGACACGATGTAGGGAGTCCTCTGTTCTGCAGTGGAGTCATGAAAGGCTGCAAATTATTACTACTGTCGATGCTTAACTGAATAAACAAGCAGCACACCAAAGCAATCACTATTGCAGGTGTAGACTTTAAATATCAGATATACCCACAAGGCTGCCACATCTGACGGCATGTTGCAGGTAGTGTCATGATCACTGCTATACACTGCTGTGTCCTCCAGTACAGCTAGTACTGTTACATAATTTAATACGACATGAGCCCTAGTCGTAAACTTAATTCCTTTGAATTGCGATATATACTTAAAAACATTGCAATCCAATAGCCCTACACTGCACGCCATGCATTACTTTAAGTAAACACTTTAAAGTTTGTTTTCTCTTTCATTTTTTCCCCTCCAGAAAATACCAAAACAAGAAGACCTCGGAACGTTATTACGCCACGCTCTCCGTTGGGTGCTTTATCAATTGGTGTCACGGAGATTAGCGAAGTCTGCTGTGACTCCAGCGACCTGACCTCGACTGCTGGCCACAGCTATGGGGTGACGTGAATTAGTCCTTGGCCCATCTCTTCAATAACCCATACTTATCGTATGGTCAAGCAACCCTAACGACTGACGGCACATAGAGAGGCCTTCATCCAACAGTAAGACCGACAAAAGCGTGCACGTTAACGACTGTTGGTAAGTTACATATCCAGATTGGACATGAGGCCAATTGTCATGACTGGGCAAATTTTCTTATCGCAGTGTAGTACAGCCAATGTTCTCTTTCTTGCCAAGGTGTGATATTACCGCCTCTCACCTAAGGCCTCCCACGCACAGATGACGTCTCAGAGTCTGGCGAGATGGCTGCCAGGTCTAATCTCTCAACTTTATGACAAGGAATAATAATTGCAATCCATAATGAACATTTTTGGAATGCTTTCACTGCAGCATTGTGCTGAAATGTTGTAAGAGTATCCATAATTAAATTAATTTCCATTTCAAAGGTCTAACAGCGCCATTGTTTTCTCCTGACGCCACCGAAAAAATGGTTTAAACCGGCGAGCGTAAATAAACAAACATTGTTCCAATTCGTGTTCATTTACCATTTGTAGTATGTTTAGAATGTACAGGAGAATTTATAGGAGGCTAGCTTGTTTCGTGTAACAAACATGTTTAATGTGTTGTTTTGGTAGCCCCTGCTGTATTTCAGCCACAACACACAACATCTGTGCAGCGCTTTGTGACCCTCGGGTGAAAACGTTCTAGAAGTGCAATCATCACTATTAGAACTTTGGTAAAAAACCAAGATGCCAGAAGCACGTGTAGTTGTTGCAAACTCTGCTCTATTTCGTGTTTCAAGACCTTAACACTTGCATTGTTGCCAGAAATGGTATAATCTTTTCTCTCTTTACATCTGTGTACTGGCTAAAATGTACCCGTAGATTAAACGAAGATGCCACTAGCATCGCGGATGCCCGTGCTAACCAGCAAAGGATGTGATCACAATTTAATTGTCGTAATTGAGTGGAATGCTTTCATTAAGGAATCAATATTGTTGCAAATATCGCAGTGTGAATCGAAGCAACGTTGATCATATTGAAAATGAGTCATCACATGTCAGCTTAAAAGTCAAATTTAAATCGACGAATCGAGCCATTCTTCTTGCCCTATGAAGTAGCCATTCTAAGTATGGTATATATTGAAAACGTCTATATTCATGAAACATTTCCTGTACAGACGTAAATGTATCGGAAAGCACAAAGCACAATGGCTTTGATTGACAGAAAGGTGCTGATGTATGGTTGGGGAATGCACCACAACAGCAGCTACAATTTCAGGTTTTATACTGCGTCTAAAAACACCGAACCTCTTAAGACGTTTTACAAAAGTGACAGCAACTGCATCAGCGTTGAGGGTGAGACAGTGAGGGCAGTGAAATACATTCAAGAGTAGAGAGAGCAACCCCACGGCACTGTCTGGGATAATAACAATCATTATGATTATTTATTATGTTTCTATAGCAACTTTGATCCAGAGGTCCCAAGGCACTGCCAGAGGGGCGGCAGCCACATGGCCAGCTGGTGCCAATTAATTAAACAGTGCTTGTAGTTGTGGAAAGATGTCACTGATTTGGGCTAGATTTACCTGTGCACACTTTTACAAAACATGAACACATATGCACCCAGAGGTAGACTGGCCATTCATACGCATACGCCACATATGCATTGCACAGAACGAACTGAACATATGCATAAATTGAATGAGGGAATGTGCGTACATAACACGCATAGGCATGGGATTGTGCATATTGTGCATAAAGACAAAGGCAGAGGTGAGCCCCTAGGTGGGGTGCCACTCGATGGATCCAAATCAGGTTGCTTAGGAGCAAAGTGCACACGTGTCTTGGAGATAAAATAAACAATTAAAATGCCGATGTGGCTATTTGCACAAAGACTCATTTAGAGAGCGTGGATTATGACTAATTGGCTACTCACATAGCATTAGTTCATCAAGGCTGTTGCTAGAGGAGCTAAGATGAGCCGTTTCAAACCGGTGATGGCACATGAGATGAGATCATTTTGATGACCAGGTTTCAGCGGGATGAAACTGAAACGTTCGGCTGGAGTGAAATATAAGCGGCCACCCCGAGACACTGGGGGGATATGGAGACAGACACAGGATAGACACCGAGAGAGACGCTAAAGAGGGACTGGAGCAAACACCAGAAAGAGACCGCAAGTAGATACCACGACGACGAAGCAGGAACAGTCTGAGCTCATAAGAGCACGTGGTACAAGTCAACAGAAAGCTCCTGCGAGGATATTGCTTGGCAAAGTTACATGAGAACACTTTTGGCTCAGCAGTACGATGAGTGAGCGGTGCTGGGGTGACAAAGCAAACACAGCAGCGACTATAGGGGTGTCAGGCATGGCTGCAGAAGCAGCGTGTGCAAGGGTGGTTG
This sequence comes from Mordacia mordax, assembly GCA_036362905.1. Taxonomy (NCBI): domain Eukaryota; kingdom Metazoa; phylum Chordata; class Hyperoartia; order Petromyzontiformes; family Petromyzontidae; genus Mordacia; species Mordacia mordax. The sequence continues at coordinate 6,008,615 of JAZEWT010000008.1, read as the reverse complement.
CAACTGTCTCGGCGAGGCAGAGCAAGCCCGCAGCGGACAGAGCCTGACTCGGTAGTGCAGCACGGAGCAGCGAGCGTACATGGCGGTGAGCGCAGCGAGAGTGAGGCACCAGCTTTAAGCAGCACCGCAGAAGCATCGCCGGTAACGCAAGACAGAAAGCTGCACCGGCCAGTTACAACGGCGGTACGGAACTACGAAGTTTTAACTACAGTAGAAGGCAGCACAAGCTTCGACTGCAAGACGAGACTGCACAAGCCAGCAGTAGACTGAGCACGACTCGGGTGATTGGCGCGGGTGAAGCCCCTCTGCCACTACAGCCAACAGAGTTTACAGCACAGTTGAACTGACAGATGAGATAAACAACCAGCGGGATAACCCTGTGAGTGGCGATCAAAGGGTTGACCACGGCAATCTTACACCACTCGCGGCAGGGTTTGATGGGAGGGTGTCATGTATAAGGCACGCTCAGACACATGGACACGTGAGAACTGGTGCTTGGTGTACAGACTTCTGAACTACACATAGTCACACACACTGACATGCGAGCCCATATGGGTTGTTGGGCAACACTGCGACGGTGAGATAAATATAAGCGGTAAACATAATTGTTTATAGGTGGTTTCTTCATGCCATCGGAGAGTACGCGGGTAGCGACGGAGCGTACTATTTTGCTGACGTGAGTTATGAAACCGGTTTACGAGGATTATTAAATTGACACCGTGTTTGCGCAACTGATTTGTGTCATTGGTTGACTTTCGCGCGGTGAAGCCATAACTCTTCCCTGTACAGCCGACCGCAGTTGAGCTCCCGGGGCACGCACACCCGTTTGTGATCTCACCAAACCTATGCCTCTCCCACTAGATTAGCCACGGCTGCCCGCACCCGTCGATGGCTGTGACAAAAGAAGGCGTAGAACCTGAAAAGTAACCCATGTAGAATAGGGAGAGAAGATTGAAACTCCACACAGAAAGGTGCCTGAAAAGGGAATCGAACCGCTTTGGGTAGGACCTTCTTTTCAACTGGGACTTGGCAACAACCTTGAACCCTGGAGACAACCGAGCCAGCAGGGTGGTACCACACACCACTTTTCATGGAGAGAGTATGGATATAGAAATATCTTCTTCATTAGAAACCCAAACTCTTATTTTAAAGCAACCTTGCCGTGTGCAAGTGTCCTCAGTTGTTGCCAAAAAGGAAATAACTTTAGTGCCAATCTCATTAAAGCCACGAATGCAAAAGCATGATGTTATATGGTACCCATATGGGGATATCGAGAGGTTATGTAATAAACATGTGCATCATGTTATGGCTATACCTTCATGTTCCGTTTAAGTTGCCTTCATCTGATCAGAAAATTATAGCTTGAATGAACTACCCTCATAAACAGACGCAGCTACATTGTTCAGAATGTCCAAAAACCTGTTTTAAGTTAGTCTCTACATGATAACATTCAAAGCAAGCTATTTAAGAACACTCCATGACAGTACGATGACCTATAGCTATAACTTTGCTAATTACCTAGCCTTCCATTAATTGAGGCTCTGCACATGACCTGAAATTGTGTTCTTTGAGGAGGTGCTTCCCATTAAGACGCTTGCGTCTGGGTGAACTCTGAGTGGCTGTCAATGGTAGGAGTGTGAGTACTGCGAGTAAGTAACAAACAAAGATGGCCTCAGACTGTAACCATTTTTTGCAAGATCAGATTTGGGTTGTTTGCGTCCCGCTAATCTCCTCATTACTTTAGAGAAATCAGTCATGGCGGTATATACCTTAAATCTAATGCTCACGAGGGCCTGAGGGTAACAGGTAACACAAGTCTGTGAGACGGCCTGCTGAAGACAGTACAGCAAGTAGTTTATGGACCTATATGTTGCTTTTGTCGTATATTGCCTTCAGCTGTTATTCGTTCATTCCAGTTGAGGTATAAGTCACCAGCAGTAAATTGCAGTGGTAAACTTAACTGTGTTGCCTATCAGTGGCTTACAGAATCAAGCATAGGGTCTTGTGCAGACTCTAAATGTAAATGGACATGTCTTGCTCATGCCATTGCTGGTCAAATGGCCTCCACTAAAGGGAGCTCTAGAGGACCCTTGCAGAGGGTATTTTGGCCTACTCCTCCATACTGGCCAGGTAGGGTTACCCACACCTTTACTCCAGCAAACGACATCTTCCAATTGATTGGCTGGACACAGGTGGGGTGACAATTCCGAAAGCCCTAAATGGCTTGGGACTACACACCTTCAAGGTTAGCAAAGAGACAAAAAGGAGCACTTGACTTAAAGTGAAGATTATTTCTCAGCTTTGTTAAAGATATAGGGCATTGAAGTGCCGCCTCAGCAACTCAGAATAGCCTTGAATCTTATCTTAACATTGCAATGCCCTGCTGAAGTTCACCTAAGGGGAACCCAAGAGGCAGCTGTACCTGTGTGGCTCAAGGTGCACTCAGCACCAGCCTCCAAATGAATAATTCTAAATACATTGCTCCCAAAGAACTACCAGAATAGCAATGCATTGGGTTTTTTTGCGAGATACGCGTTGTGTGTTTCGAATTAACGTGTAATATGTAATGGCACGTTTAAATAAGCGTTTAAAAATAACAAAATATGAAAAATACTCTGAATGCATTTTTGTTCAGTGACAATAAGCACCTGGAAGCAATTTTAACATATTCCCTTAAATAGCTTGGAGCAAAGGAAGGCTCAAAACACTCTCAGTGTGTCGACGGGGGCTCATCAGATACCTGGTCTGATTGAAAGTTTGCACTGCATGAGCCTGGGCTTAGATCAAAACTGTGCGATGTCTAAACCCAATCCACATGTCGTCCTGTGCCATATTTTCCATCGCGGTGCCACGCAAGCTCACGGCGTGCGGCAGAGAGGCGCACACGATATGTTGCACAAACATAATTTCTCCCTATCTTGGACGCGATCGAGCGCAGTCTGAAGATAAATGTGCGATTGTAACGTGCAGGCCCTATGTGGCAAATCCACCGCTGGATGAATACCTCCCAGTGCTGTCAGTGATCGGAGTTGTTTGACCATACTTCACCGAGCTGGTCGTGTGTGCGCTAGTGAAAAAGTATGGCCTAGGACCGGTTAAAATATCACTGATGTTGAACATGCTCACTAAAGATAGTAATTTTTTTTTATATTAACGTCTAATATTAAAAACATATCCTAGATAATACGTTTTACTTTAATTGAAGTACAATTAAATGCGCCACTTTGTTCAGCGTGGGTTTATGAAGGAGATGAGAGCCAGTTGATACAAAACTCACCACTGATGTTAGTCACAGCCAGGAATACAACCGATATCACGAACGCTCACAGTGCAGTGGGGATAATCATTGCGCAGCCACTTTGTACCACAACAATCGAATACATGTTTTAAATAAATGTATAACCACTTTAAGTATATCTGAAGTTTTCAAATCGTCCAATCAATAGCACATCGTAAACTTTAAGCCATATTTGTACAATGCGATCAGTTGCCTTGCTTATCTCAGCTCACATCAAGAAGGCACATGGCCGAGAATTTGCTAAGAGCGTGTACAAAAAATAACGAGCAAAGGCAATCATAGTGAAACGCAGCTATTGCTTATAATCAATTATAATTTATGCGGGCCCTCATAATGATTAGGGCTGAGTTCAAGTCAGGTAAGTCTGGTAGCATAAGCTTTAGCGAAGTGCTTACTACTGCTGCCAAATGTGAGTCAGGCCCTGTGTTACCTCAGCCATGGAGATTCCAATCTGACCCAAGGAGAAGCATCTGCCACTTTCTGTGTGTGATCTGTGATGGATGTGGAGTACAGCTATTTTAATGGTCTCATGGCCAATGCAACCTCTTTTACCAGTAATTAAAGCAACCTGCCCATACACTTGCTATTTTCGTAAACTCGATGTATGATATTTGGCATTATGCCCTACAAAACACACACATGTAACTGACTTTGACCAAAATATCCAAATGATGATAAATCACCTGCGAATTATTCAAATGGGATTTCACATAGTAACATTGCCTCCTACTGTGGAAACTTGGCAGGGCCCACCCTAAAAAAATAGCCTCAAGACTAAGAGAAGCAGTGGGCGGCACGGTGACCCAGTAGGTCGAGCTGTGGCCTCACAGCAAGAAGGTCCCGGGTCCGAATCTCGGCTCGGGTGTCTTTCTGTGTGGCGTTTGCATGTTCTCTCCGTGTCCGCGTGGGTTTTTGCCGGGCACTCCGGTTCCCTCCCACAGTCCAAAAAACATGCTGCCGCATAGGTTAATTGGCTTGCAGACTAAATTGCCCGCAGTGCCCAGTGATGGACTGGTGTTCCATCGTGGGTATATCCCTGCCTTGCGCCCTTTGTCTGCCAGGATAGGCTCCGGCTCACCGCGACCCTGTAGAGGACTAATCGGTGTCTGACAATGAGTTGAGATGAGACTAAGGGAAGCCTTCTTCAGTACACGAGTAAAACAATAATAATACTACTGCAGTGATAATACATTTTATTGTTCTCTATTCAAAACCACTTGCAAGCAACTTTGGAGATAGACGATGTTTCATTTTGTGGTGCGATTCCATAATTTTATTTGGTACAGTTGTGAACGTATTTTTAAAACGGTTTTTCGTTATAGGCTGCCGGGCTCATTCAATCCAATTTACACAGCTTTGTTCCCCCTTTCAAGGTAATAAAATAGTCGTTCGTTTGTGCGAATAAGTGCTGTATGTTTCTTCATGCATATGTGCTTGCGTGAGAGTGTACGTGGGCCCGTGCGCTCAGTCGTGCGTGTGTTTCCACTGCCTTCAAAACTAACACAATAAAGATGCCAAAAGGAAACAATTTGCTGGGTCACGCATCAAAGAAAACCAATTTACAAGCACCAAGTAAATTATATCATGTATTTCAATAGATCGGGTTGCTGCCAAAATAGCAGTGGTGTGTGTGTGTGTGGTTACTTGGAAGGAATCTACATGGTGGAATTTATCACTCAAAAGATTTTCTACATTAATGCCTAGGGAGCGTTCAACTACACAGTACATTTACAAGGCTATTTCAAACCGCCGCGTACAGGTGAGAAACTACACCCATGCGATCTTAATAAAAACCCGACGCTTATTAACAGGTGAGAGCCCATTCATGCGGATGGCTATCTCTCGCGAGCGACAACCCGGAGAGCCGTACACTGTCGGACCAATAGCGCGAGCGGCGGCAGCACAAGGAAGGCAACGAAAGCCCTCCTGTGCACCGTTTGCTAAACGCAATTTGTGGCACCTGGATGAAGAGTGTTGAGTGGCGTACGCGTGAAAATAATCCATGGCGAAAGGTGAAACGGGGCGGCGCGGTGGTTGCGCAATGGGTAGCGCTGTTGCCTTACAGGTAGAAGCACCCTGGTTCGGTTCCCGGTTTGGGTGCCTTTCTGTGTGGCGTTTGCGCG
>JAZEWT010000008.1:5980271-6002845 GCA_036362905.1 Mordacia mordax | reverse complement strand
CAAACTCCCACACAGAAAGGCACCCGAGCCGAGATTCGAACCCGGGACCTTCTTGCTGTGAGGCCACAGCGCTACCCACTGGGCCACCGCGCCGCCCCAGTTTAAATACCGGTTACCGCAATTGAGTTTTCTTCCACGCACAATCCAGAAAATGGTGCAAAACACATTAGTGGTCTGTGTGCGATGCCAGGTAAATAAATACCAATCAGAGCAAATCCATCAACGCATCTTTGTGAGGAAGCCACAGTCGTGTTTTTCTTCTTGTTTGGGGGCCTACATATTAACGCCTCGCGCATTATTACCTTTCTAAAAGCACGTACGGACGCATTTGTAGAATGATTTTTTGTTACAGCTGCGATTATAATTGTAGTTGCGATAACACATTGATTGCAGCTGCGATGCAAAGTGTGTTGCTGCCGTTGCAAAGTATGTGTATTAAAATAGGCACCTAAACTAAACAGTGTATGTGTACGAATTGCATTGCGGTTTTTTTAAATAACACTTAACGCTGTTTTTAGGTGAGTAAAACAACACGAGGACAGTGATGTTCTTTTCACTCATTTTTTCAATCCCAGAGAAGTCAATTTTAATCGCATCAAGTTTCTTGTTGTGGTATTATTCCCACGCCATTATTATCTATTCGCTTCACACGTGTTGGGAAAATACAGGGTTAACACAGCTCACTAGCGAACAATTACTCAAAGAATCCCTCTGGTATTGATATTTAATCATCCACTTACTTAACCAAAAGCCACAAGTAAAAAGGTGGGATTAGGTCCTTTTTTATCTGCTGGCTGTGTGATTGGCAGGGGCTTGTTTGGATTGCAATAACAATTAGCCGTGGCTCTCCGTGGGCTCTGATTTAATCGGGTGAATGTCTCCCCCGCACTGCAGGGAAAGGACAAGCTGTCTATCAGCGCTGGCTGAGTGCGCCGGGCTCGTACACAGGTCCCTCGGAAGGCGGTAACGCTGCGGTTGTCTGAGAAATGTGTCTCTTACACGGCGCGCACACTCAATATGCCCATTATGTTGGCATTCATTTATCCCGACTGCTCCGCAACCTCTGAATTCCATTTTATATCTGGAAATGTGTGGTGTTATTAGATGACATTTAAGATTCTATTCATAAATGATGCCAATATTTAATTATTTAGTCCTGAATTTCAGGTGGTAAAGTGGTGGTGGCAGTGGTTATCGCAGTGCACTACGAACTAGGCAACCAGAGTTCGAATCTCACAGATACGGCCAGCATCAGTGACAAGTGATATCTGAAGCAGTCATGGCAACATTCTTCACCAGCACGCAATGACCAGCGTTTTGAAGTATGGTCAAAGAACTCCCATGAGCAATGCGCGGTGTGGAGAGGCAATGCACTATTACTACATCATATGTAAAAGAATTGCTTTCGAGAATCTCTTCTTGCGGGATCAACGTGTCGAGTGCTCCTCCTCTTTCCATCACGACATGTTTCCTTCCACGTTAGAGGTGTCCTCAGTCTCAGAACGTCTGATGATGCCTCCAACGTGGGAGACCAAAAGTCCCAGAATGCCATGGATCGAACCATAAAACCTACATCAGTTAATCACATGTAAAGTTAGTAAAGATTAATCGAATCAGGGTCACGGTGTCAAATAGTAAGTATTGTGTGGCTACAAGTGAAGTTTAGGTGTTGAGCATTATATTTAAGTGTGAATGGATATCATAGTTTGGATTAAGAGTACAGTTACAACGCGGTTTTGGGATTAGCAATTATGCTTGGACTTAGTGCCTGGCATTAGCAGTACAGCTATGAGTTGGTATGCTTCACAGAAGATCTCGGCAACAATTTACTCTACGGATAAAGACTAATTATGCAACGTCTATGTGTTATTACCGAGAGATCCCCGGTATCCTAGCAATTTGCAATTGCTTAGAAATTACCACTCGGTCCACACTGGTTTATCCAAAGTGGCAGCATCAGGATTCTATCCCTCAGAGTGGGGCAGCTTTTAAGATGGAGATTACTGGCAATATCCAAAGTGCAACCCTGTGTTTAGAAACACTGCTCTATTTTACGTTCGTCTCCAACTCGAGGGGAGGGGGGGGCGGCGGGGGTTGGTTGTGTGGGGGGGGAGGTGAAGACATGTTCGGACGCTCCAACGTACCCTCTTACCCAAATCCACCTCCCGGTCATGTCAGAGCAAGGCTGAGACCGCTCTCCCACTCCCCATCTCCGGCGCAACCACGAATATCGCCCTGCCAGCCAGGCAATGCCCTATGTGGCGCTCATCTCCAGCAGTGGCCGAGACACCAGATTCATTGACATTCGCATTTAAGGCCAAGCTGGAAGGTTGTGTTTTTTTTTAAAGAAACATTAACACTTCTTTCTGTACAAGCGTTGCCTAACAGTAGCGCTGCCACCCGCCAAACGCACTTCGAAAATTGCAGTTGTTCCTGGCCATAACGTATTAACGTGTCACTGGTAATACCCCTCCACTCCCTATTCAGCGTAGCGATTGCGCAGAACAGAGGCAGCCTCTTGTCTGTGGGGGGGGGCTTGCGGGACCGACCGCCCATACCCAGTGCGTGCTCCACCGTGCGGCGACCGCCGCCACTACCGCCCGTCTGCCCGCACACCCACGGGCGTTGCCACGTTTCGTACGATGCAGAGGTGGCGCTGGTGCGTGGGTTGCGCTACCGCGCTACCGGGGGAATCGTTCAACGGTGGGTGCCCGTCAGTTTAGCGAGACGCACGGCGACCCTGCGCAACTTGCTGTTAAAAATCACACGATTTGTGTGATTATTAACATTACTATTGGGGGGGGGGGGTCAGCTGGTGCCAACTCACCAAACGCTGTCAATATAGATGATGAGATCATCGGCCAGTGAATGAGTGGTTTTGTTTATAGTTGCAGGCGGACACCGAATAATCCGGAGCAAACGCTCGTATAAGAGGAGGAGAACACACAAACTCAACACAGCAAGGCGCCCGAGGTGGTAATCGAACCGCCTTGGGGCAGGAGCTTATTTCAGTGTGGCGCAGAAATTACCACTGCACGCACACGTACCCCGCGTGAGATCCCAGTTGATTTTACAGGTCTCCGTTAGCTGCGGAAAGGGAGCGCAGTGAGTGGCACTGCTGCCTCACAGAAAGAACCACACTGGTTCGATCCCTGGCTCGGGTGCATTTCTATGTGGAGTGTTCTCTCCGCGTCCGCGTTGGTTTTCACCGTGGACACCGGGCTCCTCCATTAATCCAAATATATAAATGGCATCCCATCGCAGGTATGACCCAAGCTACCTACTAACTCGCTTAGCCCCTCCCTGAGTGGGCAACTATCAAAAAGAGCTACACAGCTCGGCGGCTGCTTCCAGCGCACATGAAAACGGTGTCGCGAAATGTCCGGACGCACGCGACACTGATGGTGGCCGTGTCTCCCTGGCGCCACCACGGCACGTCCAGAGCCCACAAGGAGCGAGACACCACAGAGCACCACACCTCCCCGGGCTAACACACACACACAGACACACGCGTGCGCACACCAGCGCGCCCTCCATACAGGATTCTTCCCTTTGACAGGCTAACACAAACATAGAGGGAGGTTAAACCTTCAAGTGTTATCATGTTATTTTACGGCCCTAGGTAAGAATGTGTGCTTTAAACTTGTCACATAAAGGTTCTTACCAAAAATAAATACCGAGACGTAATGGTCCCTGGTACAATCAACACACGCGGTTCGACGTGCTCTAAAGCCCGGGTTTGAGCATATCCCTCCATTAAACCGTACGATGCCATGGTATCCATTACGAGCAAAAACATTTAATGCAGTCGCCTAATGTAATCCAAAAGAAACAGATACTCTGACACTAATCTCACGTGTGCATATGTTTCTCGGCCATTTTTGTCGTCTTGTGTGCGCTGGCCTTATTTATTTTGATCTATGGCACTGACTGCAGAGGGGTGAATGTGTGGTCACCTCTTACTCAACCATTCTTCAGCACCCTGGGGCACATCCGGCGAGACTGTTGAATATCTCCAAGACAACACCTTCAGCCCCATTCATAAATAAAGGGGATTTTTCACACTTATGACATGAACCAACCACAGGGATCGCAGAGTTGGAACTCGATTCTTTCTTGCCACATTCATAAATAAAAAAAACAGGTTCAAGGAATAGAAAGTTGACCACAAAATATATTCTAATTTAAATGTGGCATTTTCTTTGATTGTATTGATATGCTTTTTCATGGCTTGATATGTGTCCAACGTTCCTCCTCTATAGCTTTCGTTAGGAAAGGAGGAACGCTCGACATGGCTATCCGGAAAGAACAGCTGTTACGAGCAATTCACTTACTATTTAAACCCTCATGTATATGAAAAACAGTAGTTACAAATTACATCACCACCCTGTTCAAAAAAAATGTTAACTAAAAAAATATGCGCAGAATAGATGCGGCCAATAATGTGAAAATATCCATATACTGTGATCTAGTTTTAAAACAATAATAATACGTTTGGCCCGTCCTCCTGAAACAACAGAAAACAAATTAAATTGTGCAATATTCCCACCGATTAGGCTCAGCGTAACGTCAAGGCCTGGTGATTTGCTCGCCGAGACTGCTGAAGATGAATGGGGTGAGTGGGGGGCCGAGGGAGTTGCAGTTTTCCCACATTCTGACGCTACCCCATGCCAGCATGCCACCTTCACTCCCCTTTGCCCTGCTCACCCACCCACCCTCATCCCCAACCTCCACTCGTTTCGCAATCAAACGAACGACCGTGCAAAGCCGGGAAACTCTTGCCTAAGCGCAGGCATCCACACATTGGGTTCATTATAAACGGGAGCACACGCACACACACACACACAAGCCCACGCAAGCATGCGGTTCTTAGCTGTAAATGGGCCGACGGGGGTGGTTGACTGATCACCGGCTCTCTGCTGGGGGTCAAGTTTCCTGCGTTCGGAAAGCCTAGCACTGTGTGGCGGTCACAGAGTTTCTGAGACTGCCGTCATTTGGAGGAGACGTCTATAAACGGACGTTAAACATTTCCACGCGACTTCACAAGAGCTGGGCCACCGTCTTGCGTCCATGCTGGTGCCATGGCCAAGTTAAGCACCTGTCATAAAGAGGCGTGCGCCTCTGAAAGAGAAAAAAAAACCCAAGCAGGGTCTCCTTGTAAATGAGCTGCTCATGGCTCTAATTGTGGCAATCTGTGCATAGGTGTCCAATAAAAAATAAGCACGCTCCTCCTCTTTGTTAAAACAAAAAAAGTAGCTCTGTAAAGCTCAAAGGAGATGACCTGTGTAAACTGCCTCAATTAAAAAAAACACACAGGACCTACGAGTAAACCAGCTATAAATGGATCAATAAAGTCGTTTGTAGTTTGCACAGCGTGCAGTGCTATTAAGTAACGGTGCTCGAAGTAGTTTAATTGTACTAACATACGTAACGTCACTCTATTTAAATAAAATGAAGTTAAAACACAGAACCAACGCTTTAAAAATATTTACGCTTCAAAAATATTTATTGATTTAGCAAACAAGCTTATTTGCAAATGTGTTCTATCAATCGTGACCCTCGGGTGAAAAGCGCTCTAGAAGTGCAATTATTATTATTACCAACTTGCATTACTGTATAAACACACGAAATACCTCTCTGCGCATAAACCAGCCCCGGTATAGATATCCACACAGATATCGACACGCGCGATGTGCTTGGATGATGGCTCGCTGGTGACCGGCTCCTGCTCAGGGGACACTTATTCCTTCCTTTATTTGTTTAACAATTTGTTTACTTATTGTTTTACGTCCTTCATTGATTTATAGCCATATTTTCACATTATTTGATGTACTCTGATGATGTTGACATGCCGTTCTCTCCATGGCTTTGTGCAGCGCATTGTGACCCTCTGGTAAAAAGCGCTCTATAAATGCAAACATTATTATTATACATTCCACTTGTGCTCTCGCTGTTGTGTCATGAGATCATTTAATGTACATTTGTAACTCAGAAGTTATCGGTGTCATCGATTAACGCTGGCATCACTAAACTATTTATCCACACCGGACTATATACACATCTTAATCCCTTTCAAAGGGTGTTCATCTCACGTCAATCTCAGCTGTATTAAGCCAAAAAATACAAAACATCGTAGTGTGATGGGTTTTTACCGTCATTAGGAAGTCGACTGATATCACACACTCACTACATTCTTTTAATCACAGGTGATTAAAACACAGATTTGTCAAAGGCATTTCTAGCCTAGCGCGCCGACTCCTGATATAACCATAGGTATATATTATACATAGATGTCTATGCAGATTACTTTGTAAATAACACCAGCCCTTGAGAGCGATTCTCATACATCGAGTCAGTACATTACTCTGTGTTGTTTTGGAAAACCTAATCTGTGATCGATGTTCCTCAGCTTCAAATATACCAAGCTCAAAGAAACCTTACACTCTGTAATTTAACCACCCCATTTAGAATGACAAGCCATATCTATGGGAACATATTCCAGCCAAAAATCTCACTAACAAAATATCTTTATTGCTTCCACGGCATCAAACACAACCGTGAACTGCTTAGAGTAACATTGTAACAGCAGTACACACACAGCGTGGATCCTAAGCACTTGGAACCCATTAAAGGCAGTCTGTTTATAGTTCGCCCCCCCATTTTTAACAGCAGCAGAGCTTTTCAATCTCCAATTCTCTGGAATTTTCAGCATGCTTCGCAACGTGGGCTGCCCTATAAAACTACATCCCGGATGTTAAGAGGTCCTCATTAAATGGCTGCATGTCACCGCGTGGAATTTACAGCGCAGTGAAATTTCAATTACCTCCCAGTTTGTATCGCGTTATCTATTTTATTATGTAAACAAAACGACCCATTCGGCCCGCCCTCACGCTGCACTGGCTTGATGGTATGGCTCTGTGGCAGAGAAAAGTCTCGTATGCTCGCAGTAAAAGTGTCTTCAGATAACATCGAGCACTTAGCCGCTCTTCACATATCGGCTTGTTCACATGTTACAGTAAGGAGTTGCAATGCTGGTTGCCAATTGTTGCCTCTTTACTTACTTTTCACCTCCTCATCCGTTTAGTCACCTGGTGTGTGAGAGAAATTTGTTCTGCATTATTGGGAGTCTCCCTCGGAACCTGGCATTTTAGGCTTTCTCTCTGGCATTTTGGGGCTAAGAGATTGTTTCATATTTCACTTGAATAATAATCGTACATTTTAGTACCTAAATACCTCGGCAAATTAAATCACCTGACATTACATCTCATAAAAAAACGTCATTGTTGCTGATTTGCCGTTCTTATGTCGTTGTTGTTGACGTGGGGTCATTCTCTCCGCAGCTCTGTGCAGCGCTTTGTGACCCTCGGGTGAAAAGTGCTCTAGAATTGTAATTATTATTATTAGCTTAAGTAATTTAAAAGGGCGGCACGGTGGCCCAGTGGTTAGCGCTGACGCCTCACAGCAAGAAGGTCCCGGGTTCGAATCTCGGCTCGGGTGCCTTTCTGTGTGGAGTTTGCATGCTCTCCCCGTGTCCGCGTGGGTTTTCGCCGGGCACTCCGGTTTCCTCCCACAGTCCAAAAGCATGCTCCTGGATAGGTTGATTGGCTCGCAGACTAAAAATTGTCCCGCAATGCCCGGCGATGGACCGGCGTCCCGTCGTCGGGTGTATTCCTGCCTTACGCCCTGTGTTTCCGGGATAGGCTCCGGCTCGCCGTGACCCTATATAGGATTAAGCGGTTTCAGATAATGAGATGAGATGAGAATTTAAAAGCACCCCCAATAGCAGCTATCCCTCTGTGGCACGAGCTAAGTCAGCACCAGGAGTCTGCCGGTAGGGGCGATAATTGCAGTGTGCTTAATCGCATTTGAGAAACGGTTTTGATAATTAGCAATATACCATTTTAAATGTATAGTTTCAAATAGACTAAATTAGTCTCAGTACGTTTGAGGATGCCTCCAACGTGAGAGGTGAAGAGTCATGAAGGAGAGAAGGGGAACGCTCGACACGGCTATCTAAAAAAAAACAGCTTCGGAAAGCATTTCTCTCAGTTAGGATTAGTCAAAAATCCCAATTGACTAATTGCTATTCAGATCGTCTAATTATGAGAAAAACATTTGACCGTTAAAAGTGTAATGGATACAATCGCTGATAATAATGATGATCATTTATTGTGCTTTAACAATTATCTCTTCATTGACAGAAAATAACTTTTCTGAGAATTCTGCGAAATTTTTAAACAATGTTATCAACTCCGACTGGACTTATACGAACCAATTACACTCACCAAACAATCAGACCATTGTGTATGCCTTAATCATGTCGATGTTGCCCTAACCGGTTAACATATGTTGAACGTGAAGACTTGCACATACAGAGCAAGTTAAGGCCCCAAACTTGACAAAACAGTTCCGCACAGCTGTTAAGCAGCTGATCACAGTCCAAGAAGAATTGTTTTGACACGATACCCTCTCCACACAGACAGATTTCCATGGAATGTTACCAACTCAGACTGGGTTTTCCTGAGACTTCACAGTGTGATTGTAGTAAAAAATTAGTGTGATATTGTGATTCCTATGTTACATTATAGCTGGGTCATTCTGGTAGGCACAACGATTATTGTATGGGTGAATTCCATATTATTACGAATGCACAAGCACATGTGTGTGTGTGTGCATGCATTATCATTAGTATCTGAAGTTGGTGTTTAAGTAAACGACTGTGCATTTCAATGGGAAAAAAATATCAACAGATTCATCCTTGCTCAACAATGACAGACCGAGCAATTAAAAAAAACCGATTCCACTCAAGAGCAAGGTCACAACCCAAAAAAATCCAAAATTTGTGATCCCTTCAGGGTACAAAGTGATCACTGATTTAAATTCCAAATTATGTGGTGGTAAAAAGCCAACAAATCCGAGAAAATAAAAAGGCAACCGTGAATGAGACCGTGGCGAAGGGATAGACTAACATTTGTTAAAACCTGAGGCCAAATGGGGTGGGCGTGCGAGTGAAACAACTTCACGAGATCCTGAAATGAACTCGCAGTGAGAATAACTGGAAAAGTAAACGTCGACCCGACGACTTTGAGAAGGTTCTCCAACTTTTTAATTGGCAGTCGCGCATCCACTTCGGTTAAACTCAACCGCAGGAGCAGGAACCGTGACAGATGGGCCAGAGCAACCGTGTCCTCGCAAGGGCAGAGAGCACTCGACGCTGAAGGTTGTTAAAGAGAAAATAATTGACTCCGACACCGCCGACACCCAGCAAGCGGCAACGGTTAAAGTTAGGTAAATATAGCGAGAAAATCACCACACGTGTACCCCAAAGCAGGTACATTCACCGGCCGGTTCGCCGAATTTGAATCACGAACGTTGCCAAAAACTCTTCGCAATATCATCATTCACATGGGCGTTACATTCGATGCATTCTCATGTGTTTCTAGTTTTTTTTTTGGTCACTTCGGCGGAGGCGAAAAACAAGGATCACCAAATTGTAGAAGTATGTCCGTGCGTAACCACGCCTTCGCCGGCTCTGACGCGAGCCGTTCGCAAACACCTGGAGAAATGAGCGCATGCCATTGGGGCCGCAACTTTGAGCAGCGCTTAATAACGATTGTGCAGAAGGGCCGTAATATAACGGCGGTCATTGTTTTGTCGTGCACACGTGTAGCAATCATGGGATTTGTGTGTGTGTGTGTGATTATTCGCAGATGCGGTTTTGTCTCAGAAATGCTGCGTTTACGAAAACACGTCTTTTAATGAGACTCTGCTACCGACAAAGCACAAATGCTTTGAAACAATGTGCACATGACTTCATGCTTAAAACTTCTCTCACAACGCCATTACTCAAGTAAATGATGTAATGTGTGGTAATGCTGAGACGGGGTGGAGCATTAGGGTGTTGCACTGCGAACACACATTCGATTTTAAACGTCGCGATGGAGAAGGAAGGAACGCTCGACACGGCCATCCTGAAAGAGCAACTCTAAAAAAGCTGTTGTCATACGTCGAACCGTGAAGACCTATCATTAGGTTGGACATAATATATTCCTATACCGGACGATGGCCGGTGGATGAGACTGATAAGGGAATTTTGTGGCACGGTGGTGGTAAGTAGCACTGCTGCTTCACAGCAAGAAGGGCCCGGGTTCGATTCCAAGCTCAATTCCGGGCTCGGGTGCTTTTCTGCTTGGAGATTGCATGAGCTCTACGGGGTGGCACGGTGGCCCAGTGGGTAGCGCTGTCGCCTCACAGCAAGAAGCTCCCGGGATCGAATCTCGGCTCGGGTGCCTTTCTGTGTGGAGTTTGCGAGTTCTCTCCCCGTGTCCGCGTGGGTTTACACTGGACACTTCAGTTTCCTCTTGCAGTCAAGAGACATGCCGCCTAGGTTAATTGTCCTAACCAAATAGCTCCCCGGTGCTTTGGAATGTTCCACAGTTACTTTCTCATTCCTCCCCGTTAGACAACTGTTAAAAAGAGCTATATTGCTCAACAGTTCCACCCAGTTTAAATAAAAATTGATTGAGCTGCAGCCAATGCACAGGACATGACCATGAGGAAGGCCTATACAGAGATGACGTGATGCGTTAAGTTCATGTGCAGAAGCAAAATTAATAACGGGTTTACAGGATTATGAACGATGGTGTTGGTGCAGGAAGGCTTTCATCCAGCAGTGGGTAGGTCATGGCTGGTGACAATAAATTTAAAATAGCGTTAAATTACATGTGCATGCTTGCACGCAAAGCATTTCCACCACATTCCTTTCTTATAGAGCAGCGTCTATGCGTTCACTTTGAAACAAAGGTGCATGCATGGGTGTGTGAAGCAATAGATTTGAGATGAGCGAATAGTAACAGTTCCACTGCCCGCACCTGCTCTCATATACTTGTGTAATCATAGTTTAAATGTACTCTTCCAACTAAGATACAACGCATGCCATTTGCAAAACGCTACCTGTGGATTCCATGACAACTTTCTAAGCAGCCTTGTCATAAATTGTCTCATGGCTTGATCAGATACCAATGCCCCACATACCATCTGTGTGGTGTTTTTTTTTCCATCCTACCTGAAATTAGCTAGTTGTTTCGTTTGTGGTGTCACCGATGCAGTTGCCATGGAGTCTAACCAAGTGACTCAAACTCTGTTGATGCCATCACCATGAAGCTTTTAATGTAAAAGCATTCACTACATTCTTCAGCATTGATATTGAGTTTTAAGAGAGCTCATGGATTCACATTTCAATACCAACGCACGCTGAAAAACGTCTTTTATTCCACAATGAGATGTTGGATCATATAAAATGTCAACTTTTATATTTACTATTTCAATGGATTCTGCTGGTAAAGTTAAAGCGCAAATCACAAAAGGCTATTTGCGCATTTTTTTAAATATTCCAAACGGTCTCCTTCCAGCGTCTTAAGCTGCAGTTGTAATTCCAATTTCTGTTTCTAGTGTAAATCGAAGAGAAAAAAATGCGCCCACCTCGTGAAAGTTGTTGCCAGATTAAACAGCTGGCATCCAGATTTACCCGGATTGTCAGGTTACCCCCCAATGGTGGAGTAAAACTTTACAACCAGATGCCCTCCATGATGCCAGTCTCCTTCAGCCATGGATGGATAGTGAAAATATTCACATAATCATGCTCGTGAAATGCGAAATACGGTGAGTCACTCAAGTTGATCACATTCTTAATGAAAGGCGAATAATCAAATTATAAGAGTGATGATTGCTTCGAAAAGCTGCTGTCTATGAACAGCCGCGTAGATCGCTCCCTCTCCCCCCAGCGCCACGTTTCGCCTCACACGTTAGGGACATCCTCAGGTGCTGTGCCTCTAACGTGTGAGGAGGCGAAACGTCGCGATGGGGAAAGAGGGAGCGATCGACGCGGCTGTCCCGAGAGAGCAGCTTTTCGAAGCAATCATCATGCATCGAGCCTTGACAACCTATATCATTAAATTATAAGAATAATGACAGCTCTGTGCAGCGCTTTGTGACCCTCGGGTGAAAAGTGCTCTATAAATGCAATTCTGATTACTAATTAATATTGATGTCTAAACGTTCAATTATACCTACGAGGCCACATTGCATTATTTATGCATACATGTCCATGCGACTGCTGAATGATGGCAGCCCTGCCCCATTTGGTTTGTGGTGGTTACTGTAACCACACTTCATCACACCGCTCAGTGTGGGATGGTGAAGCTCAGAAACAGACACTTGGGAGCAAAGAAGTATAGTACCACAATGCATTATTACTGCACTGCCCTCTGCTGCCAATAAAAAGTTACTTGCAACACGAAGAAAATATATTTTAATATACAGCTATGGCATATGGGCCAGTGTAATCCTCAGAACAAGCATCAGAAGATGATAATTTAACGTCCTTATTAGGCAGCTGGGTAAAGTAGTGATTAATTCCATGTCAGAGTAATAATTAAACGCTACTGATATTTTGAATTGTTCTCGAGTAGAGCGAGTTCATGGTCTCAGACCAGTCATTAACGAATGCACACAAAACCCCATCATGGGAACTAAGAAACTGGACTGCCAAGCGTCTCTATAGAAGGGCGTATAAGGGGATAGAGCAGCCCACGTGTTAATGACGACGTTAAGTACACACTGATTCGTTTACAGATATCCCATTGATTAACAAAGAGCCTCGTACTCTCTTCTTAGAAGGCGATTGAACACACTGAAAGCGATGACTCTGTATATTGCACAAGAGAGAGTTCAAAGCTTCGATGAGCGTATTCAGATTTGTTAGCGATGTGAAATCCAAGGCTGCTTTTTAAAATCTATAATTTAGCTTTAATATTTAAGCTAGGTGTGTATGAATGGATCACCCTGTACTGTGATAGCATCTTCCGGAAGATATTATCTCACGCAGGGTTGATGCACTGCCTTCTGTTGGGTTTCCAAATGGAAATGTATTTATTGAGTAACATAACACGTATAAGCTAAATTAGAATACCGTATTTTACGGGGGAATTACGTATCAAACTTTTCTCTAAACACATTCATGGAAGACCATGATTACATTCTAGAAGACAGTATAAGTAGTGTTTGGAGTTTATGTAATTGAAGCGAGACACCCTGTTGACATTTCATATATCATGTCAAATTTGTAGCGATCCTAAGCAGACAAGCCTCTGGAGAGTTATGTCTAGCAAAATTACACGATATAATAATCAATGTTGTTAATAATAATAACAGTATAGTACATCTCACGGCCCAGATACGCGACGAATAGGAGACAACAAATAGTGCATTCACGATTCATCGGTGGCAAATGTGTCTGGGCGAAAAAAAAACACACATTGTGTTTCAGACCAAACGGGTGTGGTCTTTGTAAAATATTTCGTGTAATCACAATCCTCATGTCATTAACGACTATGTATACAAGCTCTTTTGTCCTTAACATTTCAACTTTTTTTTTCGTGCTCAATAATGAAAAATGGACTTTGCGATTGGCCGGCCCAACTATTTTTTCCGTTGAGCAAGCGAGAGCACGTAAAGTACACGTGAGTTAACAGAGAGCAATGTGGCACACGTACGCGCAAGCCGACCGCGGTTGCAGGACCAAACGGCACGGCCGAACGAAAAGCTACCAAAAAACGCCGTGTTATGCGCAAAAACACACGACCCCCTAGAAGTTGGTGCTCCCACAGGGGTCAGGCAGTTGCCGGAGCCCGTGTAGGAGGATCTGCATAGCTGTGCATCCAATGTCACGTCTCGAGTTCTCGGCATGTTTACAGGAAGTTTCCCTCTCATCCACCGTCCGACTCAACACGAGCCCCGTAACAACCACTCTGCACCCCGTGTTCACACCACGCTCCATTTGGAAGGGCACAAAGACCCGCACAAAAGCCTGCGCGCAAAGGTTAGCACTTCGGGACAGCCAACATAAACTGCAGTGACTCGTGCAAGAGGCCTCCATCGGCAGGCAGTGCCCCAGAACAGGGAAACACTGTCACCGAGTGTTCCACCGCCTGCATTTCACTTCCCACAGATATTCCCGAGTCTCATCCCGGCGCGATTCCTAAAATCGCGAAATGTATACAGTACATGCAGGTGCAAACACCTGATAGCACTTGTGCCTAAAGCATTCCTTTCATGCAGAGGTGCAGAGTGCTGCATTTAACGTTGACAATTTGACGCTTGAACGTGTCCAAAAGTTTTCCACTTGCCTATGTGGGTCAAACCGCATCGTGCGGACAGATTCTTAATGAGGCTCTTCATATCGGGGTGGCAAGATTGTCAACAGAGCTTTGCTTTATTAACAAACATTGCGATAAGCACGGTCCTGTGCTCCATTTTTGGGGAAATATTGCGATCGCGGTCATTTTCATTAAAAGTCTGCACGCAAGAGCGATATCTGCATCATGCTCGTTTATAAGACAAGCACGGGCATATTGACTCCTAAATCCCTCAGGTCGATGACTTTTAAGAGCTCAATGCCCCTTTTGACAGCGAATACCAACTACTTTATTTTTTTTAAATTGTTATCTCTCGGTCAGTTGATTGACAGAAGTAAAATCGAGGCTAAGGCAGTGCGCTAGGGTTTGGATAAAAGCGGTAACATTTACATGATTTAATGAAGTGAGTATAGGTACATACATTCGTACTGGTACAAATGTCCGCATGTGTTTTAATTTAAACAACACTGTTACATTTCCTGCCAAATGTGTGTTTTATTTAAAAATGCATGTCTGGTTCACACGTCAGTCTCTATTCCTTTTCGGCTTTTTTTTTTATTTACAAAAATAAGACAGACAGTTGCGTGCATCACCAGCAGTGGAGGATAATTACATATTCGTCCATTTGGTCAGTTATTAATTTTTTAATCCAAAATGTGAATCGGAGACAAAATTAACAATTTGTACAAAACAGAGTGAGCATTTGTGTTGGCAGCACCGCACATGTATAGAACACATTTATTATATTCACATTTTGAAATCTTAGGAAGCCACGAAAATATCCCTCACATATTCTTGGTGCTGGAAGGACCAAAAAACCCCATTAATAAATGCATTTACCTATAATATCTCTCCATCAGTAGGTTAGGTTTTGTAAAGCTGGACGAAAGCAATGAGCTGTATCCGTCTTATTAACAGTTTTCGAGCAGGGACGTGTAAGTAAGTTACTTACTGGAGGCAATTTGGTCAGGACAACTAACCAAGGCGGCGTGTCTTTTGGACTGTGGGAAATAACGGGAGCACCCAGAGAAAACGTACGAGGCGGACACGGGCGGAACACGCGAACCCCACACCCAGGAATCAAACTTAGGCGCCCTTTACTGTGAGGCGGCAAGGCTTCTCACTGCACCACCGTGGCGTGTTTGGTCCAACCCGCAAGGGAGCCTCGTAACAGGGACGCTACGCTTGCAGCGGACCTGCCATTTCTCATACCTGAGTAAGTGCGTAGATCATGCAAGATGTGACCTGCCAGGTAGCCGGGGTCTCGACGCATCGCCCACGCAGCCTGCAGCCGTCACTCAGCGCTGTATCTCGGTGTCAGCGTCGTGCTTACTAGCCACCTGCACACCGCTAGACTTGCCAAAAACACACACACACACACGCACGAGCACGGCAGCTGTGCTACCATTTTTGTACATTTTATTTACATTTGTCCACGCAAAATAATAAAAATAGTCACGTGAAAATGAAGATGGGGGGGGGGCATGCAAACTTAAAGAAAAAGCTAGCATCGGCTATTAATGATTGTAGAGAAAGAGAACTTGACGATGTGTAGAACGCGTGGTTAAAATGTAATGGTGTAGGTTTTTCACGGCTCGATGCATGAAGATTGCCGCGTCGATCGCTCCCCCTCTCTGATGACGACTATGCCGAAAGCAGCTTTTAGAAGCAGTCATCACATTGTTGAAATTACAAATGACACCCACTCGTTACACAATATTTATAAATAACGCGCAATGCATTATATCTGCCTAAAATAATTGTCAGGACATGCTTATGAGGAGATGAAACGCAATTATATTTTTCTATGCCATGCGTTTCGGGGTTTTACTGCAGCTTCATTTATGGAGCATTTATGAAGCTGCAGGAAACAACAGAGCTTTTTGAAGTCTCATCACATCTCGTTGTCAGAAACCGCTTAGTCCTGTACAGGGTCGTGGTGAGCCGGAGCTTTTCCCGGCAGACACAGGGTGCAAGGCAGGGATATATCCACGATGGGATGCCAGTCTATGAAAAGGCACTGCCGGCAATTTAGCCTGCAAGCCAATTAACCTATGCAGCAGCATGTTTTTTCGACTGTGGGAGGAAACCGGAGTGCCCGGCGAAAACCCACGCGGACACGGGGAGAACATGCAAACGCCACACAGAAAGGCACCCGAGCAGAGATTCGAACCCGGAACCTTCTGCTGTGAGGCGACAGCGCTACCCAATGGGCCACAGTGCCGTCCAACAACAGAGCTATGAAGTATAAGCTGAAAACCTACACGTAGCACGACTATACTATTGTTTGTGTGGTTATAGCTTTAATCGAGAAAGAGTCCCTTCTCCTGGAATCGGAACCTTAACATGGTGGAGGAGTTTGTGCTGTTTGGCACCTCGGCGCCTGGTCGGGTCACCCATAGCAGATTGGCCTCAGATGAGGAGCCAGACAAATAACTATTCAATTGGCCCTAATGAAAAGAACAAAGACGGCTGGGAGAACTTCGCCTGGACAAAGGAAACCGGCGCCCACACCTGGAGTCAGGCCTGGGAGTGGAGCTTTCAGGCCAGTGCCTGGTAACTGGGTGACCTACGTAGCTCGGTCGGGCACAGCTCGAAAGAGTGGGGTGGGACCGCTATCTTGTGGGCCCACCACCTGCAAGGCAAATCTTAAGGGTCTCGTGCAATATCCTTTGGGCAGCAGATAAAGGCAGACTGGGTCCAGGCGTGCTGGATCTTGGCAATGGCAACTGGCTCTTGGAACTGGAACTTGTGCAGAAGGTTGAGAGATTCCGGATTGGATATATTTGGGCTCACCTTGACGCACACTATTGGCTCTGGAACCAATCTCCTTGATCGGGGTTGGACTCTGTCCTACTCCAGACACACACAGGGGGAGAGACGCCAGATAGGCGTGGAGTTTGTCCCCCTGAATGAGATAGTTACCTCAGTGCTACTTCGGGTCGAAGGGAGGGGGACTCTGACTATTGTGTGTGAATACGCACCAAACGGACGTTCAGAGTACACTACATTCTTGAGGACAGTGGGTGTAGGGCTGGTGAATACATAGTTCTACTGGGAGACTTCAACGCCCATGTGGGTAATGATGGAGAAACCTGGAGGAGTGTGATTGGGAGTAATGGCCTGCCCGGTCTAAACCCAAGTACTTTTCTGTCAATGGATTTCTGTGCTAGTCATGAATTGTCTATAACAAACACCATCTTCGAACACAAGGTGGCTCATAAGTATGCCTGATACCAGGGACTAAACATCGATGATCAACTTTGTAGTTGTCTTATCAGACCTGGGGCCATATCTTTGGGACACTCAAGTGAAGACAGGAGCAGAGCTCTCTACCAATCACGACTTGGTGGTGAGCAGGATGAGATAGCAGGGTAGGATTCTGAACAGACTTGGTAAGCCCAAATATGTAGCGAGGGTTTGTTGGGAACGACTAGTCGACAACCTTGTCGATTTCAGCGATTTCAGCTCCCACCTCTAGAGGAGTTTCTTTCTCATTCCGGGGGAGGGTGATGACATGGAGTCCGAATGGATCATGTTTAAAACCTCCATCGTGGAAGCAGTTGCCTGGAGCTGTGGCTAGAATGGGGGTCGGTGCCTTTTAAGGTGGCAACCTAAGAACCCCGTGGTGGACACCGGTGGTAAGGGAAGCTGTCAAGCTGAAAAAGGAGTCCTTCAGGGCTTGGTTGACACGGGGGACTCCTGATGTGGTGGACAGGTACCAGCAGCTCAGAAGGACTGCAGATGAAGTTGTTGCAAAATCAAAAGCCCGGATGTGCGAGGAGTTCGGAGAGTCAATGGGGATGGACTTTCAGTTTACTTCAAAGAGGTTCTGGAATTTTTTTTGATGGCCCAGGATGGGAAAGTAGAGGATCGCCCAGACTGTTACCAACAAGGGCGGGGAGGTGCTGACCTCAACTGGAGTTATCGTCGGGAGGTGGAAGGAACACTTTGAGGAACTCCTAAACCCGACATACGCGTCCTTCGAAGAGGAGGCAGGGCTGGAGTGTTCTGGGATGTCAGGGCCCATCTCCTTGGCAGAAGTCACTGAGGTAGTTCAGAAGCTACACAGTAGCAAAGTGCCAGGAGTGGACAAGATCCGCCCGGAAATGTTGAAGGCCCTGGATGGTGTGGGCTGTCATGGCTCACACGTCTTTTCAATGTCACATGGGTGTCGGGAACAGTACCAGTGAATTGGCAGATGGTTCCCATTATCACAAAAGGGGGGCTGAGCGTGTGTTCCAACTACGGAGGGGAAACCACTGTTCAACCTCCCTAAGAAAGCCTATGCGAGTGTGGTGGAAAGGAGGATCCACCTGGGTGTTGAACCTCAGATTGAGGAACAATGCGAATTCTGGCTGATGATTACAATTTATTTACTTAGCATTTCTAACTTTTGTACTTATAAGCACAGCACGGTGTGGTTTTGCACATATGGTCGAGCGTACCGGATATGCATCAAGTTCGATACGCATTGCCTTAAACATGCTCTATGACCTGAATTCAGAAGGTCTCCTTGTTTAATTTTGTTTGGGCAGAGAGACTTTGTTTTGGCTTTGGTTTATTTGTGTGATCTTGTGCTCCGATTGAACGCACTTAGACTTCCACAACAAGTATGAATGATCCTGCAGTAAAAAAAAAATCTGCATTTGATAATGTTTAACAGGGTGACCTCAAATTAATGTGAAGCTATGCGGGCTGATCATACTGAAGACAAGATCAGAAGTTGCCCTGGTAGTAATTACTCTCAGAAAAAAAAATATTTGCCTGGCGATTCACGATGTAAAACATTTCCTACTACAATGCAGCCAATTAAATTGACAAGATGTATTTTAAAGATAACGATGATGGTAATGACATTAATGATGGAAATCACCACGGCCTTGATTATAGTTATCATATTAATGGACAAACTTCTGCTGCAATTCCCCATAGTAAGCTGTCAGTCCACAAACCCTGCACACTTGCTCAGGTGCATCTGTGCCCCCTGTGCTCTGTTTTCCCGTTGCCAAGAGGCAGTTCAACAACCACTGACAGATTTAAGGACACAGCAACGCTCAGGATTATGCAGGCAGCAAGAGCTGTCAGCCCATTCATTTCTTAAGAACAGATCATTTTGTTAAAATCGATGTTAACTAAACACACTGCATTGATGAGATTGTGAGATTGGAATGGCATGCTGAAAATAACAAAAATGTTAACTTCAGACTGTGAGGATTCTGTTGCTATGGGCGAAGAACGGCCTAGGGTTTTTGCTCCGGGATAAAGTTAGGATAGGAATGCCTCATGTCAGGTCAATAAAATTTAAAATATCTGCTTGAGAATTAAACCAGACGTCTTCAACAATAACATTCTTGTTCATTGTGGACTGCCTGACATTAAATTTTATGAACGCGATCTCGTTTTCAAGAGATTTGAATAAGGGACGTAGACTACATAACATCTTTAAATGCTTCATAGTGACAATGACAAATAACGCAACAGAAACACTGCATTTTAATGTAACCGCGATCCTATTTTACCGCACAAATGTCAAACAAATTTTGTCAATGAAATTCAATACAGACTACCATAAAAAAATACACAGGACATCACTTACCTTATATACAACACAGTAAGACGCAAAATTACCTATTTCAAAGCTAGTATTGTACGAATTTTAAGTATGTCAAACACTAATGTTTTAAACTTTGTCACGTATGAAGGTTAGTATTACACTGTCATTGAAGTAAATATAACATATATATAAAACTAGCAAATAACATGATGATTATAAAGCATATGGTGTTTTTTGGGTTAACTGGAAAAGTCAACCTGTTTTTGAAAATATTTTTTTTTGATATTTGTAAAAAAAAAAAGCTATATCTATTTTAAATAAATTAGGACTAAGGTTCCTGTTAATAAAAACACATTTAAAAACCTTGCTGTTTTTTTACACAACTGTTTAAATGCTTATATATTTTTTACAACTATAGGCAACTATAACGAAGTGCGCATACGGCACATGCATGTATACAGACACACATTACTGAAGCACAAAAAAGTGTCAGAACTCCGTGTAGCGTAATTTTGCAATGACATGTTTGATTTGGTTCTTGCAGGAGATGAAGTGAAAAGTGATTGCATAAGAATGCAATGTGGGCTACACCTGCTATGTGGCAAGGTAAACAGCTAGGTTAGGAGCTGGCAGTTGGCTGGCCAAGCCGATCATGCATAGCCCAGACTGCCCAGTTGTTTATATTGCGCGCTGAACATGGCTCATTCAACCATCTGCTACCTACGCCAAGTGGTTTACAACAGGTGTTGCTTTCATGTGCCACTGGGCCCAGGTCAAGAAGTTCCTTAGGTTGCAGTGAAAGCGCCTGAGACCGCGGAGGCCAAATGATAAGTTGCTAATGAGACAGGCAAGATGTAATGCAATGTACCGTTGTTTGTTCACAGAATGTAATTCAAAGCAGTCACAGCAGTGTATGTCAGATGTATTCTCAGCAAGGTCTACCAGTTTACACTGCTTGCCTCCTTGCATATATATAAATGTTATCAAGGTAAAGGAGCAGCCCTGAAATTACCTTGCTCATTGCTGTTGGAAGGGCGTCAAGTACGGTAGAGAGCATTCTGAGAAGTCCCTCTGGAGGCGATTTGGACTGCGGTACTCTTTTCACACTGGCGGATGCGTTCGAAGAGGTAATAATAATCATAATTACACTTCGAGAGCGCTTTTCACCTGAGGTTTATATATAAAGCGCTGCGCAGGTTTGTGGAGAGAACGACATGTCAGCAACAATGACGACATAAGAACAGCAAATATGCAACAACGACTGCCATTCGCCACTAACCAACACTATTCCACCACACGCGACCTGCCAATCAACTACCAGTGATGCACCTCATAATATTCCCGGTTTAACAGAGGCGTCGGGAGGATGGTAGAATTGAATTCGAGGAACGTGACCTTTCTACTGATGTAGGTTTTCACCGCTTTGTGTACGAGAATTACTTTCTGCAGCTGTTTTTTTTTTCCGAGACAGGCTTGTCGAGTGTTCTGTCTCGTTCCTCTGCGAATCGTCGCGAAGGAGAGACAAGGAATTCGACACCGCGATCCCCCCCAAAAAAAAGAAAGCAATTCTCAAACTTGCTCCATTGTTTATCTTGCTGTTCCGGAAGATCGAATGGAACCGGGCCCTGGGGACTGCAAGTTGAGCGTGCAATCCATTACAGCGCGAGAGCATTCCCTGCATGTGTATCTAGTAAAATATCCTCTTGAGGTCCTGGTTGCATGGTTTTCACTTTTAACAGGCATTTTCCTGGGGTAAATTTCACGAACACATCTGTGTGTGTGTGCTGCTTTGCACTAACATTATTTGTGCAATTAAATGCCGTTTATTGGATTAACATGGTTTTGGGGAAAATGGATGTCTTTAAAAAAAATACCCATCCTACTCACAAACAGAACATGAATTGGAATACAAGCATTATTATCCACTGCTGGTTTAATTTTTTGTCATCAAGGCCAGATTGTCTCTGCAGTTACTCAAACCGGTCACTGTAGGTTGGTGAATCAGGCACCAGGACCAGTTCGGATATTACACAGAGTTGATTTCAAGACTCTCCTCGCCTACAAGGCTCTCACTGGCACTGCTCTGACATACATTCGTGACCTACTTCATGCAACCTCCTCAACACGACGACTTCGATCCTCCAATACGGGATTGCTTCATGTGTCCAGATCGCACCTCCATTCAATGGGTGACAGAGCCATTTCGAGCGCTGATCCCAGACTTTAAAAAGCCCCTTCCATTGGAAATTCGGTCAGCTGAGTCCCCTGGACATATTCGAATCTCGTCTTAAGACTCACTTGATCCGTAAGGCCTTGAAGTATTCTGGCTAGAAGCACACAGCTCACTGATGGCTCGCTGTTGACCTGTACTTGTTCAGGAACACTTATTCTTTTCTTTTTTGTTTCAACAATACTTTTATTTGCTACAAAATGCCTTTCATGGACTTAAGTCATTATTTTACTCAATTGATCTATTCTGATGTTGACGTGCCATTCTCTCTACAGCTCTGTGCAGCGCTTTGTGATCCTCCGGTGAAAGGCACTTTAGAAATGCATTTATTATCAGTATTAGCTGTGATAAGCATTCATAACTGCAGTCCAAAATAACCACGGCACCCGCGACCCTGCACAGGATTAAGCGACTACTGACACTGCACTAGTGATCCATCCAAAGTGGTTTAATCTGGTGTTATTTGCTGTATAATTTTTTTATATATATATTTTTTCTCTCTTTATGTCTTATAATGTTTGACTTTCAGTTGAACTGTCTTGATGTTGTTGGCGTGCGGTCCTCACCGCATCCATGTGCAGCGCGTTGTGAC
>JAZEWT010000008.1:5955221-5970543 GCA_036362905.1 Mordacia mordax | reverse complement strand
ACAATGAGATGAGAGGTTTCAGACAATGAGATGAGATGATATTTGGCTACATCTTAAAATGTCGGCGGTGTTCAAACACCCACGCCACGCTCAGCGGCTGCACCCTCTGACCTGCGCGACCGCAGAGTACCCATTGCGTGAGCATTTTGATCGCTGGCCAGTGAGGACACCGGCTATCGCGTGACCAGATCGCCGAGCTCGAGGAGGAGAAACGCGAGCTGGAACGCGCCGTCAGTGAGCAGAAGGCCAAGTGCGAGGCGACGGAGAAGCGCGAGGCCGAGCGCAGGCAAGTGGACGAGAAGAAGCATGCGGAGGAGATCCAGTTCCTCAAGCGCACAAACCAGCAGCTGAAGGTAACCGCGCCTAGGGCCACACACCGCACTCGGCCGTCCCACCTTAACGAAGCGCGCAGCAATAACGCAGCCCGTAGCTACACAACTCTCTCGGTCACACCAACGCCAGTCTTATAATGTCATGAGCTAGAATGTTTTCACAACAACTTCTGAGACGTATATAGAGAATCCCGGTCATATGTTGTAGACACACTCGGCATCTTTGTGCAATACACGTGTTTTAAAATTCCACATCTAGAGCTTGTAAGCTTACTGGGTACTTTCTGCTGTAATAATAAACATTTATCTAAACATCAGTACTGTTGTGTCTCGTTTTTTTTTTACTCATTCCCAGATGGCGAATTTTTGTTGCAAATTCAGCGCTGTGCAATAAATGTTCAGTCTTTGTTGGTGGTAAAGCCTTTAAACAAAACAGAATTTCCTTAACATTAAGCAAAGGCATTTCTAAACTGTTGAACAGTGCATGGTGGTACCTTTTGAGTGTAATTACTCTCGTTAGAATAATCCATGTGCTGTATTCGATCTTACTCAGAAGCATAGAAATGTAATATGTTATTTATTTTCATTGATAACATTTATTGATAAGTTAATTCTATTTTGTATTCGACAATCGGAGCCAAGAATGTAAATTGACTGTGACTCGGATACATAAATGTTATGCGAAATAATTGAAAACAGCAGGGCTAATCTGTGATTGTTTTAATGTTTTCTTTTTTGCAGACCCAGCTTGAAGGAATTGTTACACCCAAAAAGTGAAGCGAGGAAACATGGATGCATGCTTCGAAGAGCTGCTGTCTCGGGACAGCCGCGTCGATCGCTCCCTCTCTCCACCTCGCGACGTTTCGCCTCACGCGTTGGAGGCGTCCTCAGGCGCCTCGAACGTGTGAGGGAGGGAGCGATCGACGCGGCTGTCCTGAGACAGCAGCTTTTCGAAGCGATCATCATGCATCGAGCCGTGAAAACCTGCATCATTACATGAGGAAACATCCTCTTTTCTTAGTATTGAACACTTTTCAATGTAAAACACGCTCTACACCTGCAGTCATTGTAAATGAGTTATTTCTCAAACTTTGTAACAAATTTCCTTCATGAAATAAAAAAGTAACCATCTTTTAGTTGTTTTACGGTAAATTTTCAATGAAAAAAACAAATTTTTATGCTAAATAGTTATCACAATTTTATATAACTACTCCGCCGTGGGCTGTATTTTTACAAAATTCTAAAGACAATATATATTACTGATTCTTTCTGAGGCATATTCTCACAGCTGTTTAGAATTGGATGGGTTCACATTTGTCTGAGCCAAGTCATGCATTCTTTAGTTTGTAGCAACACATCTTCTTTAAGTTATGAGTTGGAGACACACTTCTTCAATTTAAATCGCATTATACATGCCACACAGCCTGCTTAAATGCATCATCATTAATTATTCATTATCATCACTGTTGTGTAGTAAGCTCAAATCTGAGGTAAACTAATTCAAGGTTTGGCAGGTCAAAACTTGAGCGAAATCCTAGTACTATAGAGGGAACATTGCTTCTTAAAACATTGTTAATTTCGAGTGGGTTCTGATGTTTGTCTTCTGCTTTCATAAAAGTTCATGGTAAAATGCCAACATTCATAAGAATATGATGCTGTCTGCTGCTAACCATCAAGTGGCACTATTTAAAATTGGTGACAATGTTAACATGATGCATATCACAAGTTAATCTTCACATTTTTTCACTTTCCAGTAAGTGTTTTACAATATTTATAATTTTCACATTTTTATTCTAAACCATTTTGGAACAGGTGATATTTGATGTAGCTGTTTGAAAAAAAAAACAAGCAAAAATAATGTAATAGATGTCAAAAGATAAATTTGGAAGAAGACTTTGTCATGTTAAATGTAATACCGCATTTTATATTCAGAACATTTAACACGTTTCAATTTGTACCATGAAATTAATTGTATATAAATTCGCATTTCATAAATTGTCAGTCTTATTTGGGGTATTTGACCTTTCAAATTAAAGCCCATTAATAATTACAGTATTGAGTTGGACATTGAAGAAACAATCTTCCTGTAACACTGTATTAAATATATTAACCTCTTACTAAAAGGTGAGCTCTAACCTATACCAGCAAAAATAGTGGCATTTCAAATCCCTCAGTGAGATGAAAGGACACTTTTATTCTTTATTAGCTCTCGCTAGACTTTTAGTGCATGATAATCAACTCATTTAATACTGAGCAGATGGCTTGCCATTCACAATTAGTGTTGACGTAGGCCATGTGGAGAGTTGGTTCCAACAGGAATTGAAATTGTCTTTTCCTTCCTCAGAGTAGCCCAATCCTGTGAATATTAAACTTTCACACAAATCACCCCAAGAAGTGAAAAGCCACCGTGCTCATAAAATAAAACTTGTTTTCCTTAACTTGAGAACGCAATGTTAATTTCTGCAATTTTTTGTTCTTCCGTAAAAAAAAAACTTGCAATCGAATATGATACATGTGATGCTTACTTGCCAGCGCAAGGGAAGGTGTTGAAATGCGGTGACATTGTAAATTCCTCGCCCGGTGGGATGGGGGCTTTCCCACCACGGACGTACTTGCGCAGCACGGTACCGTGCAGGCTGCTGATGGATGTGTGCTCACACCTGCTCGCCCTCACGCCGTGGAGCACCCGTCCTCGACCAGAGCTTCTACGTGCTGGGAACCACAGCCGGCTCTAAGCCATGTGGAATGAGAAAAATGAAAACTCGAGTCCTGCCTTTATCACTAGCTGCAGCCAGATTGTCTTGGCATCATCGGATAGCAGATGCTGACCTCGTCTTACATTCCCATATTTCTGTAAGCTCTTGCACTTTTTTACTTAATCCTTTTTGTGTTTTTAGCTAAAATCCCCCGACATATATGAACGAAAGGTGGATTTCAAAACTGCTTTGCTTCATCAACTCAACAACCTGCAGGCATATCACCGTTACTGCGCTGTTCACCTTGAATTAAAAATGAAATATGATCCTGCACAAACTCATTCCGATGTTTGATATTTGTACCAAAAAAAATCGTATTGTAAATTGGCAGCCAATGAAGTAAAATACCTCTGCAATGAGTGTTGCATAAGCCATGATATAAATAAAAAAAGCTGAAAATCTAATTTTATCCAAAGCTCACGTGCAATGCATTATTAAGTTGTGAGTGTGCATCAGCTATCATGAAGAGGGCACTGATTAAATTAAGCCAAGGTCGATCATGCCCTGCAATGTCTGTTACGTTTTTAAGGGTCCTGCTTGGACCAAAATAAGCACGCCGTGGCTGAAAATCCTGACATTAGAAGTCTGCAAATTGACCACATTACTGTAATAGCTCAGAAAAGCTTCACATCTGTCAAAAACAGGATAGCAACACAGCAAACGCTTTCACCCAAAATGATCCATTTCAATAGTGCTTCCTTTTTCCAACAATTATACAATTCATAGGTAATTTCAAGCAGACTAATTTTACTGTTCTGAAATGTTGCAGAATTTTAAGCATATATATGGGATAAACCCTAAGCCCCTCGGTATTAAACATACCCTCGTTATGGCTCCTGTTGGTTTTAAGTTAAGCCTGTCTGATAGCCATTTCCCTTATTTTGAGTTGAAGTACCAGTTATTGCATTTCATCTCTATTCAATAATCACAGTGGATTTAATTGTCAAGACTTCAAACGCCTCTTCGACATAAAACCAAGTTTATTTTAATACCCAAATTGGAGCATTTAAACTTAACAATGCTTGCTTTATTACTCTTTTGCCTTCTCGCTATTACCTCGAGCGTGGGTCTGGATGCTGTCAACCACTTGAAGGGGTCTTGTGCCATCCTTTAATCGATTAAGCCATTCAACATCAGAGAAAAACACTCACCATTTAGAACGTCGGTGCAACGCGGCATGCAAGGCCCACTATGGATTATCTGCTGACCACGGACCACTTGAAAGTTTGTGCACGTTCGGACCAACAGCTGTGTCGGTTTACAGTTAATAGAGCTTCGTTTTAAACAGCCCCTAGCAAGAACTGCTATTTTTCGCCATCGAATGCATGAAACGGATTCAGCAAGCATGTGCCACCAGAAGAGGGGGATAGTCTCCAAAATTAAATACTATTAAATGTTTATTTTCCACACTACAGATTTTCAACCGTAGCAAAATGTTGCAGTCACAGCTATATTTATTTGTGTAAGTAATATGAGCAAGACACGAGGCAACACAATCCAGCCACTAAAATAATAAATGCAACAGCACAATTAGTCTTGTTCAACTTGCGATTTCTATAAGAATCAACCAGCTTTCTGTCATTACACAATCATGAATCAAACATACATTTACATTATCCCTCAAGACTACTAACGTCAAAGCTTAAAATACTGCGCATTGGACTACACTGGGGCATTGTTCTGATTTATATTAACTTCTTTTATACGTCTTTCGTCATTTTGGCCACCCACATCACTCTTGCAATGAGACTCTTCTGGTCGCTTGAGATCTTACCTGGTTAAACAATTCATGCACTGAGTATATTGCTATTATCCTCATCATTCAGTCTTGCAAATTACTTCCCAGGATGTGATTCCAGTACAGCCCAAAAAATTCCCTGCGATGTACTGGCGTGACATCCTGAGTATAGCCCCCTCCTTGCGCCATATGTCTGCCGGGATAAGCTCTACACACAATGAATGATACTATAAATTGAAGAGATAATAAAGTAAATCAGTTGTATCCATACATTGTCCACAATAACCCAATCCACCGATCGCATGCAATGGTTCGTGATATGATCAGGACCACATATTTACAGCGTTGACTCAAAGTGACAACTTGCCACTCCTATCTAATAACATTATGAACAGAATATATAAACAAAAATGCGAAAGTGCTGATGCATCGCCAGCGAGTGTGTATTCAGCTTCGTGTGTCCGGTGCTTGATACTCAAGCACTGACCCACGTGCAGTAGTTGTTCAGTCGGACTTGTTTTTCAACCTGTCTGGCATTCCTCTGCAGCACCAATGGCTAGAATTTCATTATAGCCGCACTCCATCAAGGCGGAAGGGCCAGTGTGTCAGTGTCTGATGATTCTTTGGAATTTGGAATCCATTCAGACCCGATTTGTCCCCCCGCGACACTGGCCCTTAAATAGCGCTTAATTACTTGCGGCGACAAAAGGGAGCAACAATCATCTGTTACGAGAGCGTTCCCGGTGCGAGATCGCCGTATCCAGGGAGACTCTCGTGAAGGGTAAAGGTTATGTGAAATCACGCTTTGTGGAGGAGGCTGCGCGCGTTCGCGCACCCGACTCCTTGGCAGCGTTAAGCCGATGTTAATGCACGAGCGGGGTGTTAATCCGCCTCGAATGTTCCCGCCCTTGCGGTAGCCACAGACAATTCAGATTAAAGGTATGGACCCCCCCCCCTTTCCTACCCCACCCCCCCCGATTTGTTCTGTAGGTATGGCCAAACTGCTCGACTGTCACGGACACTTGCAACAGGTGATAGGAGGGTGCTTGGCATATTTTTTTGCTTAAGTACACATTTATTTGTTTTATGTTCACGCTATTTGAATGACGAGTCTCTATGTGAAGTAGGGAGCGCTTTTACAAACGGATTAGTCCCAATATCCAGCCCATAAAATTAATTTTGGAGGCAGTTCAACGTGCACTGACTAGTCAGCATTGTTTAAATTCCCTTTAAGAATTAATAATAAATGTTAACTTGCATGAATTATTTTCAGCCATCTTGAAGACAGGTTTTGACAAACTTTGAAATTAAAATCTAAAATAATCCCCAATTTTAAATGCTGCTGAAAACATACAAGCGCATTCTGTGAAGTATCTTGGACCGTTTCCCAAGAAGAAGTAACAGCTGCAGACTTTGTTACCTTTTTAATTTTAATATTAAATTGCATCACTGCTATTACAAATATTCTGTATTTCATCCATGTGGCTGGGACATGGTGAAAATATACTTTTGAGAATGAGTGTAACTGAGGATTATTACATTTTGCAAAAGTCGCCATAACAGTTTTTAACGACTGCTGTTATACTCATCACACATTAAAACACCCCTTGATCAACCTTGTCATATTAAACCTTAACAACATGCATTTCACCATATTAACCGATTGACCCCATACATTTCACAGAGTACTGGACTCAAGTCTTAGTCTGCAGACACTACTTTTCAAGCCCAAAGTTTATAATCTCAATACACTGAGAGTTATAGGACCAACTTGGCGCATTTATTAATTCTCAATGTAACATTTAGGAAGTGGGAAAAGGCATTTATATTTGGTAGATTTTTCCCGATTTTTAAAAAAAAATGTCCCCTGTTATGACCTTGAAACCTTTCCCAACACACGTTTGGGGCCCGCAGAACAGGCAGAGTGCAATACTATGGCAAACAGCACCTGTCTTGATGGTGACATTTCAGCTTCTCTGCTGCACCCACGAGCTCTGAAAGGCCACCTTTTATAGCACAGCATTATTTGGCAATGAAACAAAGAGTAAATATCCATTCATATGTGCAACAAATATCAAAGAAATAAAATAGGGTGTACAGATGCCCGTTTTATTACTCAATTGGAATTGTATACCTCGAGTTAAATAACGCAACTTTTATGCTCGCTATTTAATTTTTATTTTAACGACCAACAATGAATGACCATCCTGAAAGCAGTTTAATGCTTGATAAAGTTCTATGGAGCATATATTCTTTAACTCCTGTAAAACAGTTTTGTTATTTTAGAAAAACGTTACTTCCTTTCGTGCTCCATTGCAGAGGACCTTTTTTCTTATTAAGGACCCAAAAAAAAAAATCGCAGTGAAATTAAATGTGCAATTCATGGCATTTGTTTCAAAGGGCACGTGTCCTGTAACACTAATTAATTTGGTCACTTGCTTATTACTGGAGAAAACACGCAGACATTTTTCATTGCTTCAATAAAACCATTGAAAATGAATCCTGCACACTGAAGAATATTTTTACCTCCACATTCTTCTGCGGTAATATTCTCTGAGTATTATTCATTTCTATTCCGGAAGAATATAAAATAGCGTTGAGCAACATAGCGTTAGATATTTTTTGAAGGCTTGGTAGATCAAAATATGTGGACTTAAAAAAAAAGAGATTTACACTCTTAATTATCGTTACATTTCGATGTTAAAAACAAACTCCCTAAAATACAATAACTGTCATACAAGCTCACAACGCCTTTATTTATCTCATCTCATCTCATTGTCAGAAACCGCTTAGTTCTGTACAGGGTCGCGGTGAGCCAGAGCC
Source organism: Mordacia mordax (assembly GCA_036362905.1). NCBI lineage: Eukaryota > Metazoa > Chordata > Hyperoartia > Petromyzontiformes > Petromyzontidae > Mordacia > Mordacia mordax. The sequence continues at coordinate 5,962,894 of JAZEWT010000008.1, read as the reverse complement.
TATTCCGGCAGACACAGGGCGCAAGGCAGGCATATACCCATGATGGGACGACAGTCCATCACCGGGTACTGTTGACAATTTAGTCTGCAAGCCAATTAACCTATGCAGCAGCATGTTTTATGGACTGTGAGAGGAAACCGGAGTGTCCAGCGAAAACCTACGCGGACACAGGGAGAACATGCAAACTCCACACAAAAAGACACTCGAGCCGAGATTCGAACCCAGGACTTCTTGCTGTGAGGCGTCAGCGCTACCCACTGGGCCACTGCGCCACCCTTTATCTATTTCTTGAAAATGTCAATAAATTACGAGGTTAGTAAATGAGCCCTCATTTCAATGAGGCCCTATTTTAAAACAACGCTCACGTGTGCAGACTTCATAGAGAATGGCCTTTGTTTCGGGCTAATCGATCGAATCTCGGGCCAGAGGAAACACAATCTGAAAGCGCCAGGAGTGGAAGGTGCTGGCCAGTGACGTGAAGAATGGAAACGTCTTAAGTGATGGGCCACCGGGGACACGGCCAGGAAGTCTCCAGATCCTGGAGATCCGTCTCTCCCCGGGAGGATGGTGAGCGCGCAGGGTGTGGGGCAGTTGACGGCAGCTGTTTCCACAGCTCACGGCTCTCCAGGCGTGATTTGTGGGCCCTGGTTACCCGTGTGCGAGCCACGCTGGGCTTCTTTCAGAGCTATCGCCAGGCCGTTATGGTTCAACGTTGATGCCATGTGTAAAGATAACCCCAGCTATCAGCGTGGCTCAAGATCAGATGAAGTAGATTAGCTATAGTACTTTATAAATGCTACATTGTACATTAATACGGTGTGGCAGCAGACTTGTGACAGATGCTTATCCCTTTGTGAATCCTGTAGATGTAAATGACCGTTAAATATATATTGATCATAGCTAGTAAAAAAATAAATGGCCCGAGATTGTACGATACAATAACACATTTAGCAGCACGTATTAGATGAACATTGCCAGAAGTGGCATTTATGCCATTGCTGGCCTCAAATGGATGATATAGCCCACTTAGGGATCTGTATGGAGTCTGTCTTGCATTACTTACATTCACACGTCCACTGTGCCAAGCTACTAACAGGAAGTGAAGATGTGCACTGGGAATATAAGCCTCCACAGAAGTACCGGGCACAAGATGAAGCTCCCTTCCCCTGTGCATACAATGATGGCTGGAAAGTGATGGAGAGAGAGAGAAAAAAAAAGAGGGAATGCCAACCAACATCAAAACAAGAAAATTCTAGAAAAATGCAATTTTACAGATAATGAGTAAAGATGGACATGGAAACACTTTTGTCAAAAGCAGTCTGGTTGCTTCTGCAGATGTTATGTTGGCACTGGATATGAGGACAAAGATTCATCTCTTCCACATGTGCTCTCTCTGCTGGGATCACCATGCGCGCAGCAATCGCCTGTAGCTCATTAGGACATCCCTCAAACATCCACGCGCGAGACCTAAACAATCCCCCATGCCATGCCCCCACTTCGAGGCTCATCATCATTACGCTCTGCCAAATCTCACGGCTGTTACATGCCTCGAACTGTGTAACCGTTTTGGTTTCTCCACTTACTGATTTTAACCGCTGCGGTTTGTGAGATCGCTCTCTTTCAATTAAGTAAACCTCTGCTCCTTCTGCATCTTATATTCCAAAGGCATCGCCCCCTGACCAAGAAAGCATATTTTATAACCGTCATGTTTGCAAGTACAAGAAAGCAACTTTCACGGTTGTCCTCTTTTCATCATCTTCACTTTAAGCCATGACCAATCCACTTCTGGATGAAGGCTTCCTCAAGTCCATCTCGTACGATTCTGTAATGTGAAAATCCTCCAACGTCTTTACGCGAGCTGGTGTCATCACACTATTCCTTAGGTGCATGTCCTGACAGATGCACTCCACCCCTACTCTGTTCAAGTGCTCAACATTGCGCATTACTTTCATACACAGCGTTCGCAACTCTCCGCTACCGATGTGATCCATCATCGATTATTATTTTGATTTGAGCGATCAATCAAACCAAAACATAATAATAATAAAAATAATAAATTGCACTTCGAGAACGATTTTCACCCGAGGGTCACAAAGTGCTGCGCAGAGGTGTAGAGAGAACAAACAGCATGCCAACACCATCAGAGTAGATCATAGCCTACAATTTGCGTACTTCCTGCGTGCACTCCATTAATAAGTTCCATACACGAGCCTCAAAAGGTGCTTTGAAAGCAGGATGTTTCTGACATTGGTGATATCATCATCGTCATTAATCTTCGTCTTGTCATGTTGGGCATTCACTGCCGCGATTTTTCCACGTTTTTCGAGGCCGGATGCCCACCAGCTGCAATGTTAAAGCCGCTGCTTATTAGATCATCATAACAAGCAATTGTGTGTTTAGCAATCGATTCATCAATTTGATTGATTACCCATTTCAGCAATAACATTATTTATTTGATATATGCAATTTATCATAGAGTACGCAAGGTCAAAGCGAATTGCACACGTACACCGCACGCGCTATGCAAGAATGCGCTTTGAGCGCTGCGTTAATCGGATGAGTGTACGTTTAATTTCGGTGAAGAGGGAAAGGTAATCGTAATAAAAAATACAAATCCACAATGCGCGGCGGAAATTCCACACCTGGTCATGAACGAGACGTGAATACGGAGGCGCAAGGAAACCACAGTGGAGTCAGCCACAAGATGAGCCGGTGCCAACCAACCAGACACTGCTTACAAAATCTTCTTCTTCTAGGTGCCATATCCTAGAGGACGTTGGTGACAATGGTCTTCCACAAATCTCTTTTAAGAATGTCCATTGTTGAAATGTTCATCCATCTCGAGAGATTCTTGACATAAGTCAATTTCGGTTGTCCACGATCTCTCTTTCCTTAAATTTTTGCCAGTTATAACCAGATTTTGAATTACAATATATTATGACATTCCTGACCACCTCGTTAAGGAGTTTTTTTGTTGTGTGTGGGGTGGGGGGTGTGGGGGGAACTTGAGAATCCGGAGGAAGTGCACGCAGAATAGGGGAGAGAACACACAAACACCATACAAAAAGGGCACCGAGGCAGGAATTCGATCTTCCTCTGGCAGGACTTTCTTTTTGTGGGTCGGCGATGTTACCACTACAGCACCTTGTATTATATACAAAATATCAGATACATACGATATGTTGTTTTTTTTTATGTCTTGGGTGGCACACCCAGTCCCTGGCTCATTGTACAAGATGGAATTCAACCCAGCGCATTCAGGCTGATGGATGATTCAACGGGCGCTGACTCACTCCAGTCTCTCACTGTTTCTGTTCCCCGAAGCCTCAGTCCATTTTGTCAAGTGATTCATCTCATACGCACCTTTGTTCATTCTCATTACCGTAGCTCAAAACACTTATCACCCTGCGCGTTCCACCGCACTACTCGTCCTGGGGAAGTACTTCCCATCATCTCCTTATCGCCTTGCTCCGTTCCAGAAACACAACTCATCAGTTAGAACCTCAAGAGTGCTCATTGTGCTGGCCACTTGCCACTTGGTCCTGTGCTTATAAGCCACAATTAACAAACAAAACATGAATACAACCGATACCCTATCGTACTTTTCCGCTAGGATGAAGTGATTTACCCATTGCTTTACGCTATAAAGCAAGGCACTTGCTCATAACAATGGTACTGAAGGCCTATTTACTCGAGTACTGCTGACCTACACTTGCTTTTGGCCTCTCCACACAAGTGTAGATGCCGGAACGGTCAATATTAAACTCAGGAGTATTTTTTTTTATACAGACACACTTGGCTGAGTAAAGCTCATCATTATCATCTGCAGCCATGGTCAATCCACTGCTAGATAAAGGCTTCCTCATGCCATTGCCATCTCTCAGTCTTACGATCCGACGGTCCGCGTTGTTCCTACGGATTCTACCAATCCATCTTCGGGGTAGACGTTCATCGGAGACGTTCCATCCATTGGCTGTCATTACGTTGTTAGGCTCGACCAACAGCCATCACCCTCCTCGAGCAATGCGTTCTGCAAAGGCCAACTTACTGTTGGTTAACAGTTAATAGTTGCCGCGTGATTCCTAATAGATGAGTAACTCTTCCTGTCAGTCTATCTCTGGGTATGCAACTCTCTATTTGCTTTGCTCACGTCCGTTTTTTTACGAGCCAACCACAGTAGGAAATAAGCAATAATTAAAAACGTTCTCTGGGCATATTGGCATGCCGCTATTTATTACCAAGTTCAGATTGACAAAAGCACGCGGCACGGTGGCCCAGTGAGAAGCGCTGTCGCCTCACTGCAAGAAGGACCCGGGTAAGAATCTCGGCTCGGGTGCCTTTCTGTGTGGAGTTTGCATGTTCTCTCCGTGTCCACGTGGGTTTTCGCCGGGCACTCCGGTTTCCTCCCACAGTCCAAAAAACACGCTGCTGCTTAGGTGAATTGGCTTGCAGACTACATTGCCCGCAGTGCCCGGTGATGAACTGGCGTCCCATCGTGAGCATATCCCTGCCTTGCGCCCTGTGCCTGCCGGGATAGGCTCCAGCTCACCGTGACCATGTACAGGACTAAGTGGTTTCTGACAGCGAGATGAGATTTACAAAAGCACTGTCGCTTGTTTTTGTGTCCACCTATTTATTTTGTCATTTCAATCCCCGCCCGTGTTCAGTGCTCAGTGTTTTGTGTCCTTCTCTTCATTTGTTCACCCAATGTCTCATCTCATCTCATTGTCTGAAACCGCTTAGTCCTATACAGGATCACGGTGAAGCCGGAGCCTATCCCGGCAGACACAGGGCGCAAGGCAAGGATATACCGACGATGGGACGCCAGTCCATCGCCGGGCACTGCGGGGCAATTTAGCCTGCGAGCCAATCGACCTGTGTAGCAGCATGCTTTTTTGGACTGTGGGAGGAAACCGGAGTGCCCGGCGAAAACCCACGCGGACACGGGGAGAGAGCATGCAAACTCCACACAGAAAGGCACCCGAGCCGAGAGATTCGAACCCGGGACCTTCTTGCTGTGAGGCGACAGCGCTAACCACTGGGCCACCGTGCCGCCCTCACCCAATGTCCTGCACGCGGATTCAGCTTTGCGTATATTTCTCGAGACCTCCTCTGCAGCGCTCTGTTTAAGCTTCTCTGGCATTTCCTGCACAGTAGCTAATGCCACGAGTTGATGTAACGATTACCTCCTTGCTTACTCCCTTTCCTATGCGTATGTTGGTACTTTCTTCATTATATTCCAATGTAGCTGTCAAATTTTTGTGGTAGTTTTATTACATTTTATGGTAATGTTATTATTTAGGTATTTTATTTTGTGAACCAGAGCTTGAGTTAGATTAAAATGTCTTTTCGTAAGCTACAAAGGCTAGGCAGAATGGCATTTTATGTTCAGTTGACTCTTCTGGAATGTATAAATTCATTTTATTTCATTTATTACATTTGTTTACCAAGGAAAAACTGAGTCAAGTGACTATTTTTTCACGAAGGCCTTACAAAAATGTTACAGTAGCGGTCATTGATTGCTATGTGTATTTCTCATCTCATCTCTCTCATTTGAGTCGTTTTCCAATCTTTGCAAATTCGGACCGGGTAGCACGGTGGCCCAGTGGGTAGCGCTGTCGCCTCACAGCAAGAAGGTCCCGGGTTCGAATTTCGGCTCGGGTGCCTTTCTGTGTGGAGTGTGCATGTTCTTCCCGTGTCTGCGTGAGTTTTCGCCGGACGCTCCGGATTCCTCCCACAGTCCAAAAAAACATGCATAGGTAATAGAGCTTGCAGACTAAATTGCCCTCAGTGCCCGGTGATGGACTGGCGTCCCATCGTGGGTATATCCCTGCCTTGCATCCTGTTTCGGCCGGGATAGGCTCCGGCTCACCGCGACCCTGCGCAGGATTAAGCGGTTCTGACAATATGAGATGAGAAATTTGGACCGCGACACCAGCACACAACTCTCTGAATAAAGTTATGGCATTATTGATTGGCTCTGGAAAGGAGACGACGCGCAGCATTTTGACGGATAACACCCTCGCAGTATTCAATCAGAGCGGCCGTTTGATTTGATCCTTGAAAATGATTGACGGGATGTACGGGATCGATGGTAGAATTTCTAATTTTCCCCCGTTCTTATGACTGCCGTTCTGGGGGAAGGATTTGAACTAGCGCACTCTGGATTGCGAGTACACTCTGGTAATCATATACCGTGGCAGTGCATCATCGTAAAAGCGCAGCACTATTATCAAACCGATAAACCCAAATGTCAGAGAAACTGTTTTATAGTAATGCTGTCTCCTCATAGCATCGAGTCATCATTATCATTAATATCATTAATCCTGTACAGGGTCGCGGTGGGGCCTGAACCAATACCGGCAGACACAGGGAGCAAGGCAGTGCTATACACAGGATGTGACGCCAGTACATCGCAGGGCACACTTTTTAGAGGGGGGGGGGGGAATTTACTCAGCAGGCCAATAAAAACACTGGGGTAAGCACGAGAAATCCTCACTAAGCCTCACGCAATGCTATTGTACACTGCGTATCACGCTGCGTTATTTACTAGCACCTACGCCTTCGAAGCGCAAATGTTATCCGCTGTTTTGTCAATCCGCTGCAGGATGAATGCTTCCCCCATCCCGTGCGGGCCGCGGAAGCTGTTTGACCATACTTCACCACCCCAGTCATCGCGGGTTAGCGAAGGTGGCGAACAATGACACGGAAGCACAAACTTACAGTGCGACAGTGGATTTTACTTCACTGCCCAGAGGATTCGGCCGCAAACACCCGTTTCATTTGCGGCGTCACCCATTCCGCTACCAGCCCAAGCTTAACCCCTCTTAGCTTCTGAGATTTGATATCATTCTACGTGACTTGGTCATTTGCCACTTTCAAAATATATTTTAAAAATAAACATCTCTTCTAAGTGATGGACCGGCGTGCCATCGTGGGTATATCCCTGCCTTGCGCCCTGTGTCTGCCGGGATAGGCTCCGGCTCACCGTGACCCTGTACAGGAATAAGCGTTTTCTGACAATGATATGATATGACATCTCTACTACAGAGAGGCATTTTAGTGTAATGATTAGCTTTTCGTGGCTCGATCTACGAGATTCGCTATTTCACAATAGCCGTGTGAAGTTTCACTGCTCTCTTCTTCACGACGTATCGGCACCCACGTTAGAGGCCACCACCACCACCAGGCTTCTGAAGCCTCGAACGCGCAAGGCCAAACGTCAATGAGGACAGAGTAGGAACACTCGACACGGCTGCGGAGAGCGATTTTCAGGCCTGTTTGTATTTCCATTAAAAACAAAATCTCATCTCATCTCATTATCTGAAACCGCTTAATCCTATATAGGGTCACGGTGAGCCGGAGCCTATCCCGGAAACACAGGGCGTAAGGCAGGAATACACCCGACGACGGGACGCCAGTCCACCGCCGATTAAAAACAAAATGTTTTATTTTTCTCCAACATTTTAAAAAAACTTTCTCAACACAGCGCCACCCTCAGCCATGCGTGCAGTCTCCCCACTACCAAAAAACTCAGCAACAACGTTGATCCTCGGCAATGCCTCTTAAATAAATACATGAAATAAGTGATTTAATAAACCACCACAACACTCTTTGTTTTGTACAACTGCTCAATTTTGGCATTTCAAGCGTTTGAACTTTTAATATAAAGA
>JAZEWT010000008.1:5935698-5947512 GCA_036362905.1 Mordacia mordax | reverse complement strand
ACCGTGACCCTATATAGGATTAAGCGGTTTCAGATAATGAGATGAGATTGGGGAGAGCACTGTCCTGAGGACCATAAAATCGCTGCTGCATCTGTAGCCTTCGGTTGATAATGAGAACATTTAAAAAACTGGAAAAATATCTCGACCGGTGGATTGGAAATGAAATATAAATACTGATTGGTCATTAAGCAACGATGTCGTGAGCAATGTGCGCAATTCTAAAACACAATGGGACTGCGGGCCAGCTTCCAGAAATATCAATTTCTTATTTTCACGTGCTTTTATTTCAACATATCTGGGGAGGGTCAGCTGGAGATATTGGAGAATTATAATTTGCAAAAAAAACATCAATTGGTCAACAGCCTAAGTAGAGACCTCTTGGGGCTTAATTAAGAGGATTCACTGGGTTAATGAAGGCTTATTATATTTATAGAATTAACTTATGAGTAATCCTTCCATGACCAATTCTTGGCAGTAAGGTTATATTCGTGACATTTTAAGTATTTTTATTAATGTAAATTGCTACTGCCAACAACCACATTTTTTTTTAGTTTTGCTGCATGGACGGGAGGATGCATACAGAGACCTAGACGTTGGACGTAACAAGACAGCGCGTTGTGATCCTTGGGTGAAAGGTGCTTTAGATATGCAAATGTTATTATTATTACCAATAGAAGCGCACACAAGAAGAAAATCCACGCAGACGACTCCTTGCAACAACAAGACTTCTCGCTGAGACGAACAAGCAGACTTATGTTGTAAGTTATACTTTTTTCTTACTCCCATTCCAGTTGAAACGGGTCTCATTCATTCAACATGTGACTCAGGAGTATCGACTTAGCAAGCACTGCCTCGGCATCATTACGTGCAGGTGTAAAGCACTCCCCCCTTCCCCGACAAGTTCATTATTTGCCTATCGTTCCCCAGGTGCTGCCTGTTGCATGCTCATCGCCGTCGTGCCATGTTCAGGGCCTTGTGCCAAGCCTACAAAGGGCAGCGAGCCCGCCCCGCGGAGGTCCGAACAACATCGCGCGCTGCTCCCAGACTCTCGAGCTCCCTTCCATTGGAAATTCCATCAGCTGAGTCCCTGGGCACCTTCAAATACCGTCTCAAGACTCACTTGTTCCGTAAAGCATTGATGTCCTTCGGCTGGGGACTGTTGATGCTGCTCACTGCTGTGTGCTTGGATGATGGCTCGCTGTTGACCTGTGCCTGCGCAGAAACACTTCTTCCTTCCTTTATTTGTGTTAATTATCTTACTTTTATTTGATGGCCTTCCTTGATTTATAGTTATAATTTGTTTTTGTTGGCATGCAGTTCTCTCCACAGCTCTCTGCGCGCTTTGTGACCCTCGGGTGAACGGAGGTTTAGAAAATGCAAATATTATTATTATCATTCACAACCACTTCTGCTCTCCTCGATCACGGCGGCCAAGGCGGCGCCGACTTAAAATGTTCGCTGGGGCTCCCTGCAACAGCCAGATGGACATTGAATAATAATACTTGCGCTTGCAGAGCGGTTTTTGTTTTAAAGAAGTTTTCAAATTAATAACCCTTACGAGAAATTTGTTGCACACTTAACTCAAAACTACCCAGGCCTAGAGCGGGAATTGGACCCAAAAAATACAAGCGAGCAACTTTCCGAGACATTTGAGTGCAAAACAAAGCCCACATTTCGATGTTGTTGGTTTTGTTTCCCCGTTTGCTCCTCCAGTCGCGGCTAAGAAAATCAAAACAAGCGGAGGACCGCCTGATGCAGTTTACGTATCCTTCGGGCCTCAAGTCGAGTGTTGACAATTGACAAGGGAGTGAAAAACGATAGGTTGAAACATCGAATTATAAGATGTTTTTTTCAAACACATTGTCACATTAAATCGCACAATATATTTTTTCTTCCGTTTTTAATATGAAGGCTGCTGACCTTATGAAATCTCAAGTGCCTTTTTAAGTTTGTTTTTATAGCAGGCAGACATCCAATTTTTGAAAGAATTGCAGCTTGTGCGAGCAGCAGTGTTTCATAAAACGTCTCACTGCATAGTAAATTATTGCTACTGTTACTTTTAATGAAATATTACGCTTACGCATCACAGCAACAGTTGGCTTTCCAGAATAACCCCGACTATTTTGAAAAATACTCCTCTGACTCCGCTTGGAACGCCTTTACAGATTGCGCACGTATAACGCGCGCTTCCCAAGAAAATGACTCGACGCACACGCGTGCTGATGATGGTGATGATGCGAACTCTGGCGTTCGTGCGTCCTATCCGTTGCCACCCTAGAGGAGTCGACGGAAAACAGTTTTGTTTGGACGTGACCTTCTTCGCCTCTCGTTTTTTTTTTGCAGAGGTCACTCGCGCAACCTCTCTGCTCTCGGCCCCCTCGCAATCCGCAGATCGGCGGTGCCTTGGTTGGAATAACAAGCCGTGAAATCCGAGCCCATCCTCACACTGGGGGCGATGCGTACTCCCCGGTGTTATTCCGCGGGCAACCGACGTGGGCAACCTTCGAAGGCCCAGTCGACTTTTAATGGACACCCAACCCCCCCCCCCATTAATGCCACGGTTTGTTTCACTTGAGAGCGCGCCGCTGGGATGTATGCGGAGAGACGTGCGGGCCGCGAGCCCCCCCTCGGACCGCGCGGAGCCCCCCTCGGACCGCCGCGCTATCCCTTGGCACGTCTTCCCCATGGCGCGGGGCTCCTCTCGCCTTCACGAGAAGCCCGGCGCCGACGTCAGGGCCAACCCGCGCCCCGGGCACCGAGGGTGCCGCCGGGCGGTGCAAGCGGGGCGGGGGGCGGGGGGCGGAACAATGGGATCCGCTTGCTCGAATACACGACGGCAGTCCGATTAATTGGCCCATAAAGGAGAGAGGCCGTTCAAGCAGAGGTGGGCCCTGCGGCTGCACGCCTCCCCGTGGGTTTGCAGAAGCATTCCGAGAGGTGCCTCCTTGCGGTCTCACTCGCGACACGCGACTCCGCACGCCTGCGCGCTCCACTGCTCGCTTTGCACCGCGCCGTTTGCGCGTGGGTCGCGTCCCAAAGGGAGTCCCAACAAAAAAAAAACAAGCGTCTGGCAGAGTGAGGGGCTTGGCTCTGTGATACGTTGACCAAATTGCTATTGAACAACGTATATTACACATATTAGTTTGAGAACAGTTTCAGACGTGACTTTATATTCGTATTAAAAAGTTGCTGCTGCTGCTGCTGCTGAGTACAAGCAGAAGATACCTCGAACATTACACAGGTTTTTATTTCTTCAACAAACACAGCTCGGCTCCCAGTCTGCACGAGCGATGTGTGCGTCACAGACCAGCAGTGGAAAAAAAACCCGGGAAAAAGCTTTCATGTCTGCGGCAGGGAACCTCTGCTTCTGTTTGCACTCAGCTGCAGCACTTTCGTATAAAATCGCTGCATTCTTTTTATCTCCATTATTTAAAATGTTAGGTTGAACATCGGCGAGTCTGTCTGCCTGCCAGCCAGACCGCTCCACTTGATTAAATTTGATGGGACCACTGGACGTGGGCCTCATTCTCACCAGAAGGACCCAAGCAAGTGTGGCAATGATGACGAGACACGTACCGACCTTACGACGCTTGACCTGGGGTTATAACAAGCAAAATATCCACGATCAAACTCTCTCACCGTGCTAATTTTAAAGTGGAAATTTCCAAACGCTCTCTCCGTTGCTCGATTTGTTTTGACAGTCGAACGGGAATAGTTTTGTAAAATGAGTAAAGATCTAAAGAAACATTCTCATGACAAGTGGAGGGGGGGGGGTGTTTCTGGGTGGAGGGCAGGAGATGGTGGGGTTGGGCGTAGTGAGTTAATGTCAAACTGTGACGTCTGACATTATTTTCTAGTGCATGTTGTACACGGAATAGAATGTGTACATGTACAGCGGTGTATAAGCAAAGGCTTATATGCTCCTGTTGGAAAGAGGCGCCACTACGCAAAACGACAACTCATTATTTGTGTCCCCTAAGTTTTAAGTCGGTGAGATTTAACGACAGCAGCGGAAGGTATATCCCTGCCTCATAATAATTATCGTATTGTGTTTTATTGGATGCTATTCGTGACTAGACACCACGTGCGATCGGCCAAAAAAGAACGCAGCACTGGGGCTCAATAGCCAAGGCTCTATGTAAAGAAGGTCCCAGCGCCAAGAACAACACAGCCAATGATTTAAAGTAATTTCATATAAAGCTGGTCAAAATAAACTATTTCGGGCTTGCACGGTGGAGAAAAGCGAGCGCGTGCACTGGGAACATGATTGGCATAGAGCGGAGGATAATGAAGCGCACTGGAAGCGAACTGTATTTCATCCATGCTCCCTTTTAATTGGTCTGGTGGCTGCAGGCTGGGCCTGAGGAATGACAGCGCAGCCCATGTAATGCGGTGGACATTTCTGTTGTTGCCTGGAAATTGCCTCTTGTTCGGTAGCAGATGGCGTCTAATATATCAGCCTTGGTTGAGTGAATCATAATGTTTCCATTAATCCGCGAGCGATGAAATAATGCGGAGGGGAAGCTGGAGTGGAGTTGGCGTGGCACATGGCTCTGTGCAGGAGATACCTTACGCCGTGCACTCAAAAGCAAACACCCTTTTCATTATACGCGGTTCGACTGCGGAGCGCGTGAGGTCCCAGCGCCAGACTATTTAGTGCCACTCATTTAAATGTGTCTGGCTGCGAAGCACCTGGAAAAGCTCCATCAGGATGGATTCACTAGTCCAATGACATTGCAAGAACTTACAACGCGAGCTGTGATATTCAAAGCGAGCTCTCTTTGGCATTGGGTTTAGAGAACCAACACAATATAGAGACGTTCCGTACAGACTCTGTCGTGGAAATTACTTTCTTTGACTGAACTTTGGAAGCCCGAATCTCTTGATGAGATGATGGCCGGTGGACATAACTGGTGATGGAAATGGAGCCAACAATTACTAATGCCTTCAGGAGGATACCAGCGTGGAGATGAAACGACGGGACGAGCTCACGCGCAGGAGATGGCATTGTGGCAGCGCAGGACGAAGCCCCGTTATAACATGGAGAGGCCTTTATCCAGCAGTGGATTAAAAAAAATCGTCACCATGATGACTTATACATGCGCTTGAAACAATAAGCCACGCTTTCGTAAAATATGTTCTGCTGTTACAGTAAAGTATAGTAATAACAAAAAAAAGTATCGAGGACCGAACAGACGTGTGTGAAATTACAGCCCAAGGCCACGCCTTGCTACCGAGAGTAACAGAAGTCAAAACAAGGGCAAGGTCGCTTTGCTTGAACAAACAACGCTGGGCAACATTAATCAGGAACGAAAGCTCTAAGTATGATGGATTGAGTATTACAGAATTGTCTACGTAAACACTCACATTATACATAAATAGCAAACACTTACTGCCCATCTGTCGATTTGCTGTTAAGGCCCCCCTCGTGCAGTGTTGTTCGACCATACTTCACCGCACCGGTGAATAGTAACAACAATACATTCAATAATTCCTGGTCAAGGACAAGACATGGTGAGAGACAGGTAGTCAGCTGGCGCCAACCCGCCTGCCACCGCGTCTAATGTATTATGTTCTCGGTCAATTAATTCACGAGTGTTTCTTAGCGGTGGGAGGCAAACGGAGAACCCAGAGGAATCGCCCACAGAACAGTGGAAGAACACACAAACTACACACAGAAGGACGCCCGTAAGCGGAATCGAACTGCCTCCGGCAGGGCTTCCTTTGAGGTGCAGATGTTACCACTGCACCACCTGGATGTAGATAATGATTGAGGCGCCCACCCAAGACCAGTTTCGATATAACTCATTCCTGGTGTTCACCGTGGTCAGGATTAAGTTAAGATAGATAGGCAGATGTTTATTATTACAGCAGAAAGTACCCACTGAGCGTTCAAACTCGAGATGCGGGATGCACTGCACGGTGAGAGAATCACTGCACCTGTTGATCATTCGCTATCAGTGCACATTGCGGGCATTTGTGCCCTGCCAACGTCACGCGGTGTCCTTCCCAAGGCAATAATTGTATAATAAACGCCTCTTCTCGCGTAACAATGGTAAGTGCTTGATGTAACGATGACGTAACGAGCCATCGATTCAAATCGGTTCCTGCACTCGCGGCGCGCAGCATGAATCACGTGCGGGAATAACTAACGAGGAGCCACGCGAGGCAGACGCTGATTGGTCCAAAATACACACAAATTAGAGGGAGTAAAACTCGACAAACGAGATGAATGAAATTACACTGGACGCCTTTGCATGTGTGTATTTAACACAATCTCGAGCGTGACTCATGGCAAGCTGTGGGTTTTATATACACGAGAACATCACTAATTTGTGGCCCTATGAATCATAAAACTTGGGGTCCATTGTCTACGCCCTGTGTCTGCGCCCCTGTTAGATCTGTTAAGTGTGATTATTTGCGTGAACACGTGGCGTTAAAGGGAAAACTCATCCGATTATCCGTGGGTCTTTACTGTTGTTCATTCACTAAAAGGGGAAATCATTGCTTCTGTGATCTGCAGAATCACGGATAATCCGAGTTCATCCGCATTTGCAGCCTATTATCTGCAATTAAAATGTGGATAACATGTAGATAAGGTCGTCCGACACATCAGCATGGACACGAGTTTTATTTCATTATCATCATCAATACCTAATTAATCGTGTACAGAGGTCGAGGGAGACCGGAGCCTATCCCGGTAGACAGAGGCCGCAAGGCTCGGCTATACCCAGGATTTGACACCAGTACATCGCAGGACACTTTTGGGGGGCGATTTACTCAGTGGGCCAATGAACCGAGGCAGCAGCGTGTCTTTGGACGGTGGGAAGAAACCGGCCTACTCAGCGAAAACGCACGCGGACACGGGTGAGAGAGAGGACACGCAAACTCCGCACAGAAACCTATTCGTGCAGACGCAGCATCGCTACTCACTGCGCCACCGCGCCGCCCCAGTGAGTTACGTCCATCGGTTACTTAAAATTAAGTTTAGGATGCACACAGGTGCGAGTCTAAATATAGCATTCGATTTCGGGAGAAAATGATGCCACCGCAAAACACATTTCCCGTTAATGATCTAAGTAATAAACCCCAGGCGCGCGCTGATAAAAGAAAGGTTAACAGCTTGAGGAGCCACCCTCTCTTCGTGCAATCTATTGCCGAAGCCGTGGGGGGGGGGAAGGGGAGGTTAAAAAAATGTGGCTTCTCTTCCCAAATCTGACCCAAAGGGATACTTTCCAAAACGTTGAGACGAACAGAGACGCTTCAAAGGGAAAGACTTGGCTGAGAGCCAGCTCTTGTTGTGTCCCTGGGGCTTGAAGGAGCTCGGAGAATGTCAAGAAATCAACAACTGTTGTGTACCTGGATTGTATCTCCCGCGCAGGCAATTAGGAACACCGTTGAAAGTGCTTTCTTTTTTTAAAAACTCCATTATAAATAAGCACGTGGACGTCTCCAACGGTCCCTGGCATCGAGGCGATGATGAAAACTACCCAGACGCCTGTGTGTGACGCGAAATCATTTTAAATTTCCACCGCTCGATTCACTTTAATGCCCCCACAAATCATTAGCTCAGTACTAATAGATATTATTTGCAGATGGCACGTGGATTGAGGGTAGTCACTGAAGAACATTTTATCATTACAATTGTATTCATGCCTGCTTGGCCTTTGTATTTTCTGCACTGTATTGCTTTGAAAGATAGATTTTGTTCAGTCTGCTCTTGCTTACTTTACTGCTGAGCAATTATTTTTAAAGCGCCTCGAGATGCGCTGCACAGGGTGAGAGAGACAGAGTAATGAACAATAAATAATGATGATGATGAGAAATACCTTGGGATTTTTTTTTCATTTCCATTTTTTTTTTCCACACAGCCGCCCCCAATTTGTCCACATGGTAATGCTAAGAGCCCTCCTCGCCGCAGATTAACCTTAACCTAGCAACGCAATCTGCAGAGCTGAACGCGCCCCTCCGCATGCCATCCCTCGCAGCTTTCAGGAGATTACGACGAACGAACCTACGTCTGCGCTTGACAACTCCTGTCGTCATCTCGCGTCGAATGCAGTTTACCCAGAAATGTCTCTCCCTCGTTTAAAACAAAAAAACACACGCGGCTATTGTGATTTTTTGTTTCATCCGAGTCACTGTCCATAGAGAGTGCGATGACGCCACGCACCAAACTCCTGCTGTGGCTCAGGCGATTTCTGTTCCTGACTCACAACTTATCGCGTGCTGACTGGCGGTGAAGCGGACTTTGTTTTTTATTATCAGTGGAAAAGTCCGTTGTTCGCCAACGTTGGTGGTTAGCAGTAAATATTGTCAAGTTCTTTGAATCACGTCCATTACTTTTGTGTAACTTTATTCCGAGAGCATGCGCTGTTAACCGGCGCTCGCGTGCCGATCGCTCGGAGCAGAGCGGCTACGCAGTTGAACTAGAAAATGTCTCCCCCGTGGCTGGGGGTGTTTCTCCGGTGTCATTGTTAGCGCGCTGTATTTACAATTAGTTCGCGCAAACCGTTATCCGCCCCAGTGGTGTAAATGGGGGGGCACCGCAGTTAGATCGATCAGCAGATCACACGTTTGACTGCCGGAGTAAAGTGTGGGTATCTTCCCAATTTTACCAGACTTATGGTCAATGTGGAACAGCCAATCAATGAGAGTCGTGCAGTGGTCAACGGGTGATTACATGAAGGGCTGCACGTTTACCTTCACCGCAGTGGCTATTCCTATTCAAACGTGGCCTGGGACTCACTTGGGTCGTCTCAGCCTATGGTGAATAGCAAGGCATTGTACTGGCACCACCACTGTGATGCCTTCCACCATCTGGTAACATCTGTGCCTCACGGAAAGAAAGATCTGCCCGAGGCGGCTTGATTCCCGCCGAGGGCACTTTTCTGTGTGGAGTTTGTGTATTCTCCACCTGTTCTGCGTGGCTTTTCCACCGGATTCTCCGGTTTCTTCCCACAATAACAACAAAAGGCATTAATCGAATGGCCGACAACAGCATCGGCTATAAAACGCAGTGTCTGGCAAGTATTGGCGTCGGTTGAATACATGGCTGCCGTCCCTCACCTCTCCGTGGTTTCTTCGCTACAATTGTGTAACGATGTAAGTAGACCTGGCTGAGGGCGTCTTGTAAACAATAAAAATACAGGAGTGGTAGCGTGATGGCTAAACGTGCTGTGCTACGAACCCGACCACCCGAGTTCGATTCCCGCTCACGGTCAACGCCAGTGATGGATTATCTTAACCAGTTCTGGGACTCCATTCGGTCGACTCAGCCTCAAATAAGTACCTGAGGGGATGTGTAAACATCACTGCTGGCCAAACGGAGGCAGTCAGGGGTGGCTCTCGTCACCTACAATCCGGTTTGTGTGCTGTACCAACCTGCGTATGGCGATGGACCGGCGTCCCGTCGTCGTGTGTATTCCTGCCTTGCGCCCTGTGTTTCCGGGATAGACTCCGGCTTCACCGTGACCCTATATAGGATTAAGCTGTTTCAGATAATGAGATGAGATGAGACCAACCTGCGTAGATACTCATAGCACTTGCTCCAAAAAATCTGCTGGGCTATACGGGGGATATTTGTGTTTGTTTTCTGTCTGCCCTGCACAATGCTCCTAACAGTATTCGCCTCAATAATCATCAAAGGCTGCAGGAGGACAGTTTGTCTCCGTGTATGGCCTGACTTGTGTATACAGCCCCGCGTCAACCTAGACTGCAGTGTATTTGTTGAAGCTCATAAATAAGGTGTTTCATTTGAATTATTGTTATCATTGCCAATGCATCAAGTATTTTATTTCTCAAAGGTCAGAAGAGCATTTGCTCAGCTCTCAACACTTCTCCAGCAAAAACACTGAGCGCCGTTAAACAGTTGTCCAAAGACTTACTCGCATTTCGACGATTTATAGCAACGGTTGACGCGATTCCGCCAATAAAACACGTGCTTTTTTTTAAATTTGGCCCGCCGAGCTCACCGAGAGTCCACTCTCGGTGACTCCGTTTCTTGACACTGGCAGATGTGCCGCAGCGCAACATTGATCGTGAAGAACGTGCCATTGTTACCTGCAGCAAAAGGGCCACCTTTCTCGGCCGCCACCCTATTTGTGCTCGCAACGTCAAGCGGCCTGAGTGGAATAAGAGGCCCTGCTCTGATCGTGCGTCATTCGTGATCAATAAAAAAACACACAAGCGCAGTTTATTTGTCACACATATGTGTTTTGATACCAGACTTTTAAAAACTAAGCTGACTCTGAAGCAGATGCATGCAGAAAGTTTTCACTGTGACGTACAGAGTATACAGTGATACGTTTTAGAAGTTCCAACCATTCGCGGTCACCTTGCTTTGGTAGTGCACATATAAATCGGGCACTACATAAAGGTAGCTTAGCAATAGAGCTATTTTTTTGAGCTATCAAGAATTGCTTTGCCTGTGTGGGTCTTCTGTATACAGTCCTGGTTCCTCCCACATGGTAAAAAAATGAATAAAACAGAGTACACCTGATGATTCTTCCAACGTGGGAAGCGAAACGTCGCGAAGGAGAGAGGAGGAACACTCGACACGGCTGTCCCGAAAGAACAGCTATGGAGAGCAATTCTCATACATCGAGCCGTGATAAACCACCATCAGAACGAAACTAAGTTATTTGACCAAGCACAGGCAAGCACAGTCATCTCATCTTGTCCACTTGCATCACAGCCGACATACAGTTTTGTTCAATAATAATATAATAGTAACACAATTTATAAGGCGCTGTGTAATTCCACGCCTGGTCATGGACGAGACGCTGTTGCGGAGGTGTGAGGAAATCGCAGAGAGGTGGCAGGAAGGCAATCATAGAGCCCGCCAGCGCCAACATTCGCCAGACACGTATGATGTGTTCAGCCAAAATCATGAATAAGCGTTGTTGTTTTTTTTGTGGGAGGAAACCAGAGAACCCGGAGGAAACCCACGCAGAACAGGGGAAGAACACACAAACTCTACACAGAAAGGGAATCGACTTTTTCTCCGTGAAGTGTAGATGTTACCACTGCACAGCCACGCTGCCGTATGATTAGAGTTATCAACAGCATCGATAACATAATAGGGTCCGTGTCTTTACGAACGAATACAGGTGAAAGCAAACACTATAAAGGGTCAGAGAGAGGAAATCGATCTTGTGAATCTTGCTGTGTGCCGTATATGTTTCAAATTTATAATGAAATCCTAGCTGCCAAGCCGCACTTGCAATAATGCTCTCACAAGGCTCAGTAAATCGCGCCAGATTCCATATTTACAGCCGTGTGCGCTGGCCACTCATCTCAACACATGCGGACAGATGACCGGTCACGCACAGGCGGTGGTGAACGTAAATTACATTTCTTACCAGCAGAGTAGTGCGGCGACCTTTCGTTCCACCTGCATTATCGGTGCGTTGTACCGCACTGTACCGGCGTACTTTCACCGCCGCGCACAAGAGAAGATTCGCTGCCAAGGTCATTGTTCCTAAATGTCAGTTCTCGTTTTTCCTCCTCCCCTGCGCGCCTCAATGTCGCTTGTCGCTGTTATATTGTCTTGTTGTTGCTGAGATGCCGTTCTCTCCGAAGCTCTGTGCAGCGCTTTGTGACCCTCGGGTGAAGGGCGCTGTGGAAGTGCAATTATTATTATTATTCTCTTTTGTGGCCGATTTGCAAAGCAGCTGGACGTTGGATTTTCAAACGGCTCCCCAGGCCTCGATTGAGACCCATTTACTCGCACGGTTAATGTGTCGCAAAATTCAAAACACGCACTCTTTCCTGTCGCCAATTATAGTACACGCACGCATACGCACCGTGTAC
>JAZEWT010000008.1:5908619-5918901 GCA_036362905.1 Mordacia mordax | reverse complement strand
GGGGGGGGCTGGATCCTGTCCCGGTTGACAGAGGGCGCAAGGGAATACTCCCCAGGATTTGGCGCCAGTACATCGCAGGTCACACTTCTTTGGGGCAATTTACTCAGCAGGCCAATTAACCTAAGCAAAGGCGTGTCCTTGAACAGTGGGAGGAAACTGGAGTACCAGACCAAAACCCACACCGACACGGAGAGAGAGAACACGCAAACTCCATGCTAAAAGGCATCCTAGCCGGGAATCGAACCTGGAGTCCTTCTTGTTTTGAGGCAACAGCGCTACGCACTGCACCACCCCACCACCCCAGGGCAATTCATATCGAAACCATATCTTTGGGCCGCGGGAGGAAGCCTGAGTACCTGGTGAAAACCCACACGGACACGGACATATGCAAAGTCAACGCAAGAAGGCACCCAGGCGGGAATTGAACCAGGACTTCTTGCTGACAGGCATCAGGGCGAATTGCTGTGCTACTGAGCTAGCCTATGACAGAAAACATCTTAAATCAGCACGACTCTCAATTTGAACATGAAAGGTTCAGAATTGCTCTCCATCATCAGGCTTGATGATGCCTCAAACGTGGGAGGAGAAACGTCTTGAAGGAGGAGAAACGCTTTACATGGCTATACTGAACGAACAACTATGGAGAGCAACTCACAAATGATGAACAGTAAAAACCGGCATCATAATATAAGTTCACATTTTTTGCCATTTCATTATCTGAAACCGCTTAATCCTATATAGGGTCACGGTGAGCCGGAGCCTATCCCGGAAACACAGGGTGTAAGGCAGGAATACACCCGACGACGGGACGCCAGTCCATCGCCGGGCATTGCGGGACAATTTTTTTGTCTCATCTCATTATCTGAAACCGCTTAATCCTATATAGGGTCACGGTGAAGCCGGAACCTATCCCGGAAACATAGGGCGTAAGGCAGGAATACACCCGACGACGGGACGCCGGTCCATCGCCGGGCATTGCGGGACAATTTTAGTCTGCGAGCCAATCAACCTATCCAGGAGCATGCTTTTGGACTGTGGGAGGAAACCGGAGTACCCGGCGAAAACCCACGCGGACACGGGGAGAGCATGCAAACTCCACACAGAAAGGCACCGGAGCCGAGAGATTCGAACCCGGGACCTTCTTGCTGTGAGGCGTCAGCGCTAACCACTGCGCCACCGCGCCGCCCGTCCTGACTAAATCGCCCCTGATATCGCGAGATTTTGTAACTTGCTTTCTCCTCCCCGCTGGGACAACTGTCAAAACGCGATGCATAGCTCAACGGTTCCTTCCAGCTTAAATTAAAAAAAAAAAACAAGTGACTTTAGATTTTGGTTAAAAGAAGGCATGTTTTACATGTCAAAGATTTCCTTTGTCCACACGAAGCAGAGAACACGTGTGCAGGATGAGCGTTGAGGAGGCAGCCTGAGAGGGAGGTGGGGGGGAGGCACGCATCTTCAAGGTGCTTGGGAAATCGGCCAAGAAGGATCAGACAGCGGAATAAACCGAGAGAGTTAACAGTGTCGGAGAACGAGGTCTTAATGTACGGCGCCCGTGACAGCGTCAGCCAAACAGATCAACGAGAAAGAAATTAATCCGCGTAAACAAAGTCATTAGAACATCATAAATTAGGCTTCGAACGTGAGTTCCACAGCTTGTGTTAAAAGATTTGTTTAATGCTTCTCAAGGCAGAGTAGAATTATTTTGACTGTAAGTGGTCACCGTTATAGCATAGATGTTTCATATTTATTATTCTAGACCTGCCTATGTATTTTCACTTGTTTCATGAAGACAGCGATAATGCACCCATGATGTCTAACAGCAATAACAAATGGAATAGCATTCTTTCAAGTGTTTACGTTTCACTTGTGTTCCATCAGAAACGCTATTTTACACCTGTATAAAATTATAATTCACATAGTGAATGCTTGTTTTACTTAACATGACAAAGAACATGTAGCGTGCATTAAGTTACGGAGCAATTGTAGGGTTTGGTTATGCTACAATATACTTTACTTAATCCAATTAAATTCAAACGGCACGTATGGAATTCGGGGCGGCACGGTGGCCCAGTGGGTAACGCTGTAGCCTCACAGCAAAACGAGCTAGGGTTCGAATCTCGGCTCGGGTGCTTTGCTGTGTGGAGTTTGCATGTTCTCCCCGTGTCCGCGTGGGTTTTCGCCGGGCACTCCGGTTTCCTCCCACAGTCCCAAAAAACATGCAGCTGCATAGGTTAATTGGCTTGCAGACTAAATTGTCCGCAGTGCTCGGTGATGGACTGGCGTGCCATCGTGGGTATATTCCTGCCTTGCACCCTGTGTCTGCCGTGATAGGCTCCGGCTCACCGCGACCCTGTACAGGACCAAGCGGTGATGGTGCTTTCAACAAGAGAAACAAGACGTCACGAAGCAGTGCAGGAATGCTCGACACGGCTATCCCGAAAGAGCAGCTATGGAAAGCAATTCTCCAAATCTGCGCAATAATTTGGACGATTGAGCGATACCAATCATCTCATTAAACAAAAAAACATAAGAAACAATTACGACAGCCTCCTCGTCACTCATCCACTGGATGATGGTCTCTGCATGCTGTCAGTGGTGCAGGTTATTTTGATCATACTTCACCGTGATAGTGCACGTTAGTGAGGGATCGGTCCGGATATCACATAGCACCGATGTTCGGAGTTCTGTAAACTGAAATTCAAGCGGTCGGATTCGTAGCCCAGTGCGCTAACCATCGTACCACCGCTCCCTACACATGACCCTTCTGTATCAATGTCTACCCATCATCATTGACATTACTGTACAAGGAAGGCTCTCTCAACGATACATCTCCAGTGGTAAAAATGTTGTCCTTATAGCCGACATACGATAGTGGGGAAAGTACCATTAGCGAGAACCTATTAAGGCGGATACAGCGCACGCGGGCGTGGAATGGTCAGAACCACATCCGGCCGCCTATACCCAGTACCGGTTCGTACCGGAGCGATGGAATCTCTGAGCGGATCGCTCGGAAGCAGGGAGGGATGGTGAATGGAACGCTCGACACCCCTATGCGGAAAGTCGCCTCTCAAGAGCAACTCTCCAAATAGAGTTCGTCGTCGCCGCAAATGTTAACGTTTGCATTTCTCTAGCGCCTTTCACTCGAGGGTCACAAAGCGCCGCACAGAGCCCGAGAGAGGAGACGAAGCGAGTCAGACCCAGGTAGTCTCTCCACACGTCGAAATCTCCTTGCAGCCAGCGGCGCTCCGCTGACTCCTAGGCCAGAGTGGACAGAGGGCATCCCATCATCACGCACCCCCACATTTCACAACCAGGAGATGAGCGAATCCCAAAAGCCATGCCAACGCTCCGTTACAGACGTGTGTAAACACTGAGTCATGGAGTACTTTTCACTACTGCAGAGTACATTTGCAGGGTAACGTAGTTACCCTGCGGAGCAACAACTTCCTCCCCGTGTAAGCGAAACGGGTTTGCGAAACCGATCCCAAGCGGTTGGCGCTGGACAAGCGGTTCCGTTTGCATGCGATCAGGTCACTCAACTGATCGCTTGGATGTGGAAGCAGCTTTAAGAGTAGCCAAGAGCAGGATCCCAACGTCGGGGTGGAGATGGGGGAGGGCGGGCAATCCTCCAGCACGCGTTAACAGTGTCGTGGTAACGAAACGCCACCAGCTCACCCGCTCCAATATTTGATCAGTAGCGCTTGGATGGAGAAGGAGCCTCCTCGTGAGTTACGGGGTCGATGGGATGGATGGATGGAGAGAGAGAGAGATGGGCACCAGATCCATTGAGGAGGAGGAGGAGGAGGAGAAGAGGGGGTGGGGGTTGAGAGAGAGCGAGGAGAGCGGGATGGCGGTCGATACACCCCGGGTGAGTCATTAGCAGCGCGATGTTATCTCGCGCCGTGTTGTAACACAACCCGGGGATTTATCTGGGTATGGCCGAGCCCGTTGTGGTCATTGCACGTGCCGCCGAGCCGAACGGACGAGTGGGCAAAACAAAACAAAAAAAAACCCACGGCCAGCCGCGACAGAATCCATCAGGAGGACAGTCCCGCTCCGAGACAGCCGCGTAAGCGATGGGTCCTCGTCGTAAGCACTGGCTTCCGAGACTGCACGACAGCATAGTAAGACACCCCGCCGCTAACGTACGATTGGTATGCACATATATTTAATTTGTTATATGATACTAATCTGTGCCGAACGACGCAAACGGTGCAGAAACTGCAGAGTGACCGCAAAAGCTTAGAGACTGCGTGCTTGGATATCTGTATATAATGCAGCAAGTTGTAATCCTTAATTAACACGCTTTAAAAAAAAAACATTCACACAACACCAAGGTTTCTACGTCTTATTTCAGCTTTACTTTTAACTGATTGATTACGCTTCTGAATCTTTGGCACAATTTCAGCTTTACATGCAGGTGAATGCAGTCATATCAGTGGAAAACGTCATCAACAAGAAACATCGCAAGAACGTGTTACGCGCTTGGAACAAGATCGCCCGTCGGACGGGTACTCTGCTAATAATTCTAATGGTATGCCATTCACTACAGTTCCATCTCTGGGTGACACCTTGCATGTATATATGACAAAAGGTAGAAAGTTGAAACTTGGCACAATTCAAGTCGAGGCCACGAGTCTCCCGAATATTCGAGAGGAAGTCTCGAAGCTGAGAGCTCACAAAGAAGCTTTGCACGTCACTCGTGAACCAAGTAAATGTCTCTCGCGGGGTGTTTTCTCTTAAGAGCAATCGGCATATTCACAAAAAAAGTTCAACACGTTTAGAAAGATAACCGGTGCAGTAAATGTAACATCGGCAGACGTGAATATCTCACTCGATATGTTCCGGAACGCAGCGACGCTGGCTCAGAAACCACTTAGTCCTGTACAGGGTCGCAGTGAGCCGGAGCCTATCCCGGCAGACCCAGGGCGCAAGGCAGTGATATACCAACGATGGGACGCCAGTCCATCACTGGGCACTGCGGGCAATTTCGTCTGCAAGCCAATTAACCTATGCAGCAGCATGTTTTTAGACTGTGCGAGAAAACCGGAGTGCCCGGCGAAAACCCACGCGGACACGGGGAGAACATGCAAACTCCACACAGAAAGGCACCCGAGCCGAGATTCGAACCCGGGGACCTTCTTGCTGTGAGGCAAGAAGGTCCCCGCCAATTTTATATTCTACGTTGCTATAATCCTATGCACAGGCTGAGAGCAAAATAAGGCGAGATTGGATGTAACGTGCCAAAACGGTCCCCGGAAGAACAGGGTTCCGGACAGGTTCCAGACAAGGCATTAAGCACCGGGTCTAAATATCAAAGCTGCCTTTGCAACAAACAAACAAAAAACGAACTCGTTTTGCCTTAAAGACCATCCACTCTGAGCTCAGATAAAATAATAAAAATACAAAGCATGCCACCTCGAGTCGAGATCTGCTACAGATTGTCAGTGGTCACACCCCTGGCAATGTGATCACTCAAGTGGTCCCTTGAGTGATCTGTAACAATTAAGACGTCCTCCCTGCACACTCGATTGCTCTTGAAAAGCCGGATATTTGAAGCTGATTGACTGATAGGGGCACTGCGAGACGATGAATTTGCGTGATGCTTTCAGGAGGCCTATCGCATTCTCCAGACCATACCGCGCACGTTTTGTCTACTGCATTGCAAAGCAAATAATAATAATAATTGCATTTCTAGGGCGGCGCGGTGGCCCAGTGGTTAGCGCTGACGCCTCACAGCAAGAAGGTCCCGAGTTCGAATCTCTCGGCTCGGGTGCATTTCTGTGTGGAGTTTGCATGCTCTCCCCGTGTCCGCGTGGGTTTTCGCCGGGTACTCCGGTTTCCTCCCACAGTCCAAAAGCATGCTCCTGGATAGGTTGATTGGCTCGCAGACTAAAATTGTCCCGCAATGCCCGGCGATGGACTGGCGTCCCGTCGTCGGGTGTATTCCTGCCTTACGCCCTGTCTTTCCGGGATAGGCTCCGGTTCACCGTGCCCCTATATAGGATTAAACGGTTTCAGATAATGAGATGAGATCAGATAATTGCATTTCTAGAGCGCTTTTTACCCGAGGGTGACAAAGCGCTGCACAGAGCTGCGGAGAGAACGGCGCGTCGACAACTAGATAAGAAGTTCAAATGAGCAACAATAAAATAATTTGGGAAGTGCATCTTTTACATCGATATTCTATTCAGACCAGGTTAACGTTTGGGGCTGTCTTAAAAGTACCTTCCGGAGTGCTTTATAGTTTGGAGAATACGGTAAAGTTGTTACCACCGTACCCGTCGTCGTTACGCAGGCAATGCGCGTGCAAAGGTGGCTCAAAGATTGGTAAAGGTTCTGTCTGATCGTAGCTGTACTAAGTGCTGAATACGCTGGCTGGCCGCAGACCGTGAATGTCACAAGTGTGTGCTTACGAGTAGAGTATGCCATACGGGATGCATGTCCAACTGTCATCTGCATATTATTTTAGCAAAAATGTGTACAAGTGCGTGTATGAGTATCGCAAAGAATGACACACGACTGGATTCTATTACAAAACTAATCGCGGCTGGTATCAAATATATATTGACGAAGCCTATGGTGAAATTACGTGAAGTGCGTTGCGTCTCGCCAGACGTAAGGGAGTCGTTGTTCCGTACTTCTATGCTCACGCGTGGAAACCCCCCCGCCCTGAACCCGCACTGAGTCAGCGTTGTAAAGTGTGGTCGAAAGAATTCCCACAACTCGTCCGGCATGGGGAGGCCCTTATCCCCGAGTGGCTTGACGGCTGCTACGGACTACATGTGGCCGAAACCATAACCAATATCTTTGATGAAGGACCACAGTCCGAAACGTCACCCATCACAATATTGATGATCGATTCGAAAAGCTGCTCTCTCGGGACAGCCGCGTCGATCGCTGCCTCTCTCTTTTCGAAGCCATCGTTATGCATCAAGCCGTGATAAGCTGCATTATCATCATTGTACTGTTTGTCTACTGTCTGCTGTGTTTTTTTAAATATTGTTCTTGATCTGCCGGTCACACGTTGTTGTTGTTGTTGTTGCTGACACGCAGTCTTCTCCGCAGCGCTGTGCAGCGCTTTGTGACCCCCGGGTGAAAAGCGCTGTAGAAGTGCAATTATTATTAATATTCTCTTAATTAGGACGAATGTGTTGAGAAGGGAATTTCTCTCCATAGCTGTTCTTTCAGCATATCCGTGTCGAGCGTTCCTCCTCCCTTGCCCGCCATGTTTCCCCGCCTCCCCTCGCGTTGGAGGCTAACTAATGCGTTGGGGGTGTATTCTTATTTGTGTGCTGTTATTTGCGTGCTGTTATTTGCGTGCTGTTATTTGCGTGCTGTTATTTGCGTGCTGTTATTTGCGTGATGTTATTTGCGTGCTGTTATTTGTGTGCTGTTATTTGCGTGCTGTTATTTGTGTGCTGTTATTTGTGCTGTTATTTGTGTTATTTCTGCTGGGGATGATGGGGAGACGACACCATGAACCTCGATGTTTAGTCACATCTTAGACCGCCTTTACAGAATGCGTTTCCAATGCGGTTGCCACCTGTCCCGTTTTTTTTTCCCCCAGGATAGTTCTCATTTTTGAGGCAACCCTTCTGAGCCAAGAGGGCTCCCCCTCTCTCCGACGTTTCGCCTCCCACATCGGAGGCATCGTCAGCGACTGAGAACGCCGGGCGGACACTCGCCACGGCTATGCCGAAAGAAGAGCGCTTGAGAGCAAATCTCAGTTACGCGCACGCTTCTGTTTACACCACGAGTCATGCGACTGCGCTCCTCCCGAGCGGAAATCTTGGTTTGGAACTTTAGGGAGGACAAAACTAAAAACCCACCCTGGCGATAGACTCGCAGTCGCACTTGGAGACAAACACTAATGTCTGTGTGAGAGGCTGGCGCGGTGGCGCAGTGAGTAGCGCTGTCGCCTCACAGCAAGGGGCACCCGGGTTCGATTCCCGGCTCGGGGGCCCTCTCTGAGCGGAGTTTGTGTTTTTTTCCGTGTCCGTGTGGGGTTTCGCCGAGCAACTCCGGTTTCCTCCCACCGTCGAAAGACACGCTACTGCCTCGGCGAATTGTCCTGCTGAGTATAATTACCCCCGGTGCCCCGCGATGTACTGGCGTCACATCCGGGGGTATAGCCCCGCCTTGCCGCCCTCTGTCTGCCGGGATAGGCTGCGGCCCCGCCCAGGACTAAGCGGGTGCTGACGATGATGATGATGAATGCCGGTGTAACAAGACGCGTGGTTTGTTTTATGAGGTCATCTTCGAAAGGTCCCAGTGCGCACAGAACCATGCACTCACGTCGTGCCAGCAGGACGAGCAATGATGAATTGCCATAACAATGTTCAACTCACTTTTTCTGTAATGAGTCTGGGGCTTGTAGGGGGTGGCTGCCATATGTTAATTTACAGCTTTGTGTGGGCCTAATTTCTGTGCCAGCATTGTCGGAAGACAGAGAATTGGGGGTGGGGGGAGCGAACATACGTCATGATGACATGTGGACCCTATTACGATGGTCTGTTTATAGCCACTGGGTTCGAGCGGTGGCGCGGTGGCACGTGTAACCGAGATGTGAACCTACAAACCTGAGTTCGGCTCCCGGCCACGGACGGATAACATCGGAGTGGTATCCGAACCGATTATGGATTCAACCCCCCCCACCACACACACACACACAACCACCCCACCACCTGTTTCACCAATCCGCACTGGCCAGTCTGGCGAAGTATAGTCAAACATGGAAGAGGCCTTCAAACAAGCAGTGGATAATTGACGATGGACCGTGCAAGTATACGACTATGACCGCGCATTGCAAACCGCAACGCAGATTAAGTTAAACGGCAAAACACGTTTTCAATCTCATATCCGCACTTCTCTCTTTTTAAAAAAAAATTTAACTCTAAGTTCTTAAATAAAGCAAAGGCTCGCTCGCCTGGCCTCCGCGAAGCGACGGTCAAGACCTGTTGGCAAGCGACACGGGAATGCGTCGCCGTGTAAGCTGCTGCTGCTGCTGCGACGCAGCCTCTGGGCAGGAGCAGATAAGAGCGGGTCTCGCCGACTGAGCAACGCGTGCCTCCGAACAGTTACATGTGTTTGTGCGGCGACCCCAGGGCGATGGGCCACTTTGCCCCAAGAGCATTGTAAAAGGGCATGTAGACAGCCTCCTGGCAGAGGCATCAACCATCTCTCTCGGTAGAGGCAGCTTGGCTTGAAGCAGCCACTTGCCCTCACGACGTTATAAACAATTGGCCAGAACACGATAATTAAATTTTTTGCAAAGAGGACACGGAGACTCTGGTTTTGCACAATGTAATAACACAATTATCTGTTCATCGTCAGTGCGCTCTTAATACCTTAGAGGGTCGCGGGGAGCGGGAGCCTATCCCGCTAGACATAATGCGTAAGGTAGGGTTATGCCCACGACGGGACGCCATGGATCGCAGAATAACCAATACTTTAAAGCTGTGAATCCACTGCTGGATGAGGGCTTAGTCCACATGGGGTTGTTTAGATCTTACTTCGCCACGCTAATCGGAAGTTTGTTGTGTCGCAGGAATGCCGCATCTTGAGCTTGCAAGCTCACTGGGTATTTTCTGCTGTAATGACAAACATTTATCTGTCCAGTGTTAGAGGTAAGAGCCAGCGTTAAAGATAAGAGTCAGTATTGTGTCGCATAAATCCCACATCTAGAGCTTGCCATCTCACCGGCTACTTCTTGCTGTCATAATAAACATATAATCAGTGCGGATTGGTAACGGTGGGAAATAACCAAGAACCGGTTCATGACTGGTGGTGTAGTTAGTATTTAGTCCGCGAAACCAATGTTTGCAGTGTACCCACCGCCGCGTCGCTGCTCCAACACAATTATTCGCCGTCAGAATGCAGTCCCATAGTGGACCTGCGTCACATTGTTCCGTGCACGTAGCTGTATAAGCACGCGTCCTCTGTCGCAGAATTGGACGTTGAAAGTCTCTGAGAAAGTCCTCGCAACACGCATGGAAAGTGACAAGCGGCGCGCGTCGAGGCGCGTTGCAACTGCGCGATTGTGCCACCGTTAAGCAGAGGCGGTCTGAGTGAGTCTGGGGGCCCGGGCAAAATTCAATGACGAGCCCACCTCCCATGCCCTCCCCCACCACAACTGACTGTGACGCACAGAATACTGCCAATGAATGTTGCAACAATGAACTTCAATTTAAATCTCGGATTTGAATGGATGCGCATTGACAACGCGCCAAGCAGAATAAAACAAGCGTTGTTGTGTAGATGGCTAACCAATTGTGAAATC
>JAZEWT010000008.1:5866638-5879960 GCA_036362905.1 Mordacia mordax | reverse complement strand
GTTTCGCGTCCGGATGGATTCAATGAGTTTCGCGTCCGGATGGATTCAATAAGTTCCACGCGCAGCATCGTCGGGGTAGATTCTTAACGGGCTGGAGAAGGGATGCGCGTAAGTGTATTTAAACAAATAAAACATCGCAGCCGTGTGTCTGGCGACGAGTTTAACACTGCGCCGATCCATTGACGGAGACGATAAGTGAATGGCATCGCGAGATGTCCGAGTTTGCGTTGTGTATCGATGGACGGTTTAACAGCTCGATGTAGAAGTGTTCCTAAGCGCTGCTCTTTTAGAAGAGCGTCCGTTCTGTCTCCTGCGCAAAGGAAGGCTCGACACGGCTATCCTTAAAGAGCACTCATGAGATCAGCTCTCATCGTATTCATCGTGGTCGTCGCCATCGACCCCGTGCAAATTATCGTTTAAATCTCAAAAACACGTTTAGAAATTAAGTAATCGTCATCATTTTATAATTCGCATTGGCAGAAGCTGGAATGCTACGACCATCTGCATTATCATCGTCAACAGCAGCGAGATTATTCGCATTATCAATAACATAATCATGAACTGCAACATTATCTTCATTACATCTGCCATCACCCTTACCATCAGATGGTTATTCAGCGTCGTCACGTATCGCCCCAGTGAAGGGTTTTGTTGAAGCTACTCCGTACACGACATGACCATCATCATCATTGCCACTGATTGAGAAGTTCCACCATCATAATCAGCAGCAGCATCATTCTTTTCATCATTATCACAATGCTTAGCTTTGCATCAACGTTATCAATACCATGATCATCTTCTACAACAGCATCGACATTAACTGGCACCTGAATACAAAAACAGTAATGAAAAGCACGTGAATGCTCAGTGAGGATTCCTTGATGAATAAAAAAATATATTTTTTATTCACTCAAAGGATGCATTTCCCCCCCTTTTTTTTTTGGCAGAAAAATCTCTCAAAGTCCCTTGTGGATGGTTCCCTGCGGTTCTCATGATCTCGCCCCCTCTCTCTCGTCTCTCTCCCTGCCTCTCTCCTCCGCGCCCTCTGCCAGAGTGCAAGATCGAGCGTTGCGACACGTGCTTCAGCAAGAACTTCTGCACGCGCTGCCTCTCGGGCTCGTACCTCTACAAGGGTAACTGCTACGAGTCGTGCCCTGATGGCTTCTCCCCGACCAACCACACCATGGAGTGCGTGCCCATCGGTGAGTCTCGCGTGCGGTGCCGGCGATGCTTGCCGCCGAGCCCAACGACGGGGGCCCCTCTGCCGTTGTGCGAGGCTGAACGTCGCGACGGAGAAGGGGAGGGGAGGGGAGGGACGCTCGACGCGGCTATCCCGAGAAGAGAGGGAAAAAAAAAAGCCCCTTCGGCTGTCCGTCGTCGCTGTTGTTGTCGAGCGCCGCGGTGGCGGCGGCGGCGGCGGCGGCAAGCGCCGTTTGCGAGCCCTGTGTCCTGTCCCGCAGTGCACTGCGAGGTGTCCATGTGGGGAGACTGGTCCCAGTGCACGAAGAACGGGCGGACGTGCGGCTTCAAGTGGGGCCGCCAGTGGCACGCGCGGCAGGTCGTCCGCTACCCCAACAGCGGTGGGGGGCTCTGCCCCCCGCTCCGCGAGGTGCGCAAGTGCCGCTTGCAGCATCGGACCTGCCCGGACAATGGTGAGTGGTAGAGCGCATGCTGGGGTTCTAATCAAANNNNACCTCCCCTCGTCCCCACCACCACCAGCCAGTGGATTCTGTGTCAACGTCTACGTTGAACTATTGCGAGCGGAGATATTCACACCGTGCGAAAATACAAGGATACCGCACGGAAAATTAATCACAAATTTGTTCTAAACGTGGGGACATTCTTAACGACGATCTTAGCAGCAAGCAAATGTATACAAATAATGCATCACTGTGTCCGAGATGATGGCAATAGTGAACATGTGTACGAGATAATCCTCATGCCACGAGCAAATGTTGCACCAAACGGGTGACGGTGGTTAACTGGTCAGGGCGGATATGTGATAGTCGCATATACGGTGTTGTACTGTACTACTACACAACGCTGCCTCCAGCAAAAGCTGGAGAACTGCCACTGAAATGTTGTGCTTTACTCACCAACTGTATTATAACGTGTTTGGAAGGGGGGGAAAAAAACTGCGTCATAGTGTGTCACTATGACGCGACCACACGGACAGTACAGCAGATTAATGTTTTATTTGTTTGTGCCAAGGCGTGCGAGTCACCAACTCCAGCATGTGCTGTGGGTTTGTCCACATGGTAGATGGTCTTCCTCCCACATAATAATAACAATTGCATTTCTAGAGCGCTTTTCACCCGAGGGTCACAAGGCACTGCACAGAGCTGTGGAGAGAACGTCACGTCAGCAACAACGTCAGAGTAAATCAATTACGTGAAATAATGAAGATGAATCAATGAAGGATGTAATATAACAAATACAATAATTGTAATGATGTAGGTTTTCACGGCTCGATGCATGATGATTGCCTCGAAAAGCTGCTCACTCGGGAGAGGGAGCGATCGACGCGGCTGTTCCCAGAGAGCAGCTTTTCGAGGCAATCATCAAATAAAATAATTGTTAAACAGATAAAGGAAGACGGGTTTCTGAGCAGGCGCTGGTGCAAGCGCGCCATCACCCAAGCACACAGCAGTGAGCAGCATCACAGAAAGCCACTCACTAATGTCAGCAAATTTTTACACGAACAGTGCCTTGCCGATGATGAAATCACCCCACAAGCCAAGCAGGAGCCACTTTTGAGAGTGCGTGGAACGTGTGGCCACCGCAGGCAGAACAAGTCACTGCATCGCGGTGGACACCGGAGGGCTTTGCAAAAAAAAAAGAAATCCACCCGCTATCCCGTACTGTCACGCTCCCATCGTCTGTGTTTCTTGCTTTGGCCAAGCGCAGCGCTGACTGGCGTGGTTTGAAACAACATCGAACAACAGACGCGGGCCCACACACAGCGCGCGGAGACGCGCGCGCATCCCGTGATCGATCGAGCAAAGGGGGCTGCGCGCGTATCATCGCGTCTTTAATAATCATCATCATCGTCGTCAGTGCGGTTTGGAGCTCAGGCTTGCGGGGGAGCAGGGTTGGGCATCCAGGGACAACGGTGCTAAGTATTATTATTATAAGCAGACGCGACGCGCGATGCTGCGATTGCGCTGTTCTCCCAGTAGAGGGAACGGTCGGGCTTTAGTCCAAATTGAGTGTTGATGGGGCTCAATGGAACCCAGCCCCATCGTCGCGTCATTCGCCCATTCTTCAGCAGTGCCCCCACCGCTTAATCGTGTGGAGCAGCGGTTCTTGACCTGGAGTTGTCAGACATGTGATCCGAGCTCGACTCCTGTGCGCGGCTAACGTCGGCGCTATATTACCGTACATCAGCGAGTCGGGTTTTATTTGAGCTGGAAGAAACCGTTGCGCTAAGTAACTCTTTTCAACAGTTATCCAGCAGGGAGGTGTAAGCGGGTGAGTAGAAAATGTGGGCTATGCCCAATGATAGAATGCCAGTTCATTACAGGGCAACGAGGGCATTTTAGTCAGCAGGGAAATTTACCTCAACAGCAGATGTTTTTTATTTGGACTTTGGGAGGAAACCGGAGCACCTGGCAAAAAAAAAACAAGTGGACATGGAGAGAACATGACAATCCCACACAGAAAGGCACCCGATTTATTGAGTGCTGAATTCTAAAAGGTAAAGGTGCAGCCCTGCAACTGCTTGTTCGTGCCACATTCAATTTAGGAAGCCCTGGAGAACTCATCTGGAGTGTAACTTGGCCTACTGTTCCTTGCGGACCGTACGAGTTGGGAGAAACTACACTTGTTTTTACCCCCAAAACATCCGAACTCCCAACCGACGAACCGGCGAGGTCCCATTTGTAAAGTCGGGTGGACAGGGGAGTAGGGGGTGGAATTTAAGAAACGCGCACCATTGTTTCAACTGCCGTGGTGGTAGCTTGAACTGGTGACCTCTGACATTGCAAGGCGAGCGTGCTAAGCATCTCCCCACTGCAGTGCAGCGTCCCAAAGTGAATTATACCAACGTTAACATTTCATAGCTGCACAATGAAGAAATTCGTTACTTTTGAGAGGACCGCAGCTGTGGCCCATCTAAAACATGGCCACTAAAGTGGCAAAAGTCTGCCCGAGGCACTTTGGCAAGCAACAAATTCCACACAACATAGGAAAGGAAAATGATATTCAAATGAACGGTGGTTCCTAATCTGAATGTAAAAACATTGCTTTGAGAATTCTGAGAAAACTCAGTCTGCCATTTTTCAACTGTCACCCACACCAATGTTTTATCCCTAGGAATCACTAAGCAGAGCTAAAGAAAAATGTTCCGTATAAATATGAAGCAAAGAACGTGACCTATTACAAACCAGTCGAAGGATTGTTTTTTCTCTTGGATAAGTTAATAATGCTTAAAGAGCATGCGATTATACATAATCTCTTTTATTCAGGGTTATGAGCTTTGGTGGCAAAGAAAATCCTTTAAATGCACATGCTTTCTCTCCCACATTCCGACCGCGTTATTGGACTCAGGTCTATAGCTCCGGTGCCTGGGTCATGCCCGTGTGTGCGCGCGCGCGCACACTTCAATCAAAACAAGTGATGTGATTAATTTTTCCAGCATGGTGAACAACGTGCACCGAAATTATTGTACGCGTTCACGTTTTATTGTAATTACAATCAACACACGTAAATTAATCTCAAGACACAATGACGCACGTGTCTGGGTTCAGTGATTGATGTTAGCTATAATGATATTCCATCAAGGCTAAGGGGTGGCACAGTGGGTAGCGCTGTCGCCTCACAGCAAGAAGGTCCCGGGTTCGACTCCCCAGCTCGGGTGCTTTTCTGTGTGGAGTTTGCGTGTTCTCGCCCCTTATCCGCGTGGCTTTTGGCCGGGTGCTCTGGTTTCCTCCCACCATCCAAAGACACGCTGCTGTCTATGTTAATTGGCCAGCTTAAAAAATTGCCCCAAAGGGCCCTGCGATGTATTGGCGTCCAATCCTGGGCATAGCCCCACCTTGCGCCCTCTGTCTGCCGGGATAGGCTCTGCCGACCCCCGCCGCAACCCTGTACAGGATTAAGTGGGCATTGATAATGATGATAATAAAATTTGGCATGCAAAAAATAACATAGGCTACCAACTATGCGAAAGAAAGTAAAACAATTTATACAAGACAGAGATTTAATCAAATTCACTCACATGGTAGGACCAGCTTGAAAGTCTACATTACTCTGAGTCTCGCGCTAAACGCTTTAACATCTCATAACCAGATCAATTTAAGTGTCAGACGCATGGCGTCTGACACTTAAATCGATAGACAGCTGGCAAAGCACAAAATCGTTTAGTGGTGCGAAACAGCACGCAGGTATGTATATGCCTTTATTTGGTTATTTTCAGCCAATAATGCGTGGCAGTGCCATCACTCTTACTTTGCCAAGTCCCAATGCGAGCAGGAAGTGAGAACGAAACATTTGCGCTTTGCAAAAACTCCAAAAGTCAGCAAACTACGGATTCTCGATGGGAAAAGGCCGTAATGTAAAGACAACT
The DNA here is from genome assembly GCA_036362905.1 of Mordacia mordax. Taxonomy (NCBI): domain Eukaryota; kingdom Metazoa; phylum Chordata; class Hyperoartia; order Petromyzontiformes; family Petromyzontidae; genus Mordacia; species Mordacia mordax. Next base: position 5,874,394 of record JAZEWT010000008.1, on the reverse strand, counting down.
GTTGATAACTATGGACACCATTTTTTCCAGTAGACAGATGATGCAAAACTAAAAACAGTATTCCCCTTTATCGCAACGCCTGATGTTCAGTCGTACAGTAACACTGCACACCCACCGCAGCGAAGACATTAGAGTTAACACTTACCAGGTGGCTCCATTTCACCGTTAAATTACACAATCCCATTTGCGTTTCTCCATATCTCTGTTTATATATCTCGCGCCGTTTCGCTCCTACCCAGTGCAATGTGGCCCTGTACAAATACTGAAGTTTGTCATTGTGATCAGACCGGAGTAGAAAACATGGTCAGACAGCCAAAGTATAAGTGCCCAATTAGGCTTCACGGTCTGATGCTGCAGTTTCCTTTTTAAGACTTTCAGATGCGTGACAAGAGTCACCCCTGCAGGTCAACCACTGTAAAACTTCGTATGAGTGAAATGAATCAGCTCACCCTTCGACATTCGCGGGGAGAGGGGTGGGAGGCACTTACAACCCAGGGTAAAACATTACCCCTGCTGTGGTTGCCACCTTGTCCCGTGTTTCCCAGGTTCTTCCTACACGCGAGGTCCTTGCTCTCCGATCCCCTTGCACCGCGGCCCCCCGTCCCCCCCCGTCCCCCCTAGCGTGGAGCTCCGCACCTCGTAAGCGTTATCCCCGCCGCGTGTCGCTTCTCCCGGAATCCCCGTCCCGCAGACAACCCGCGTCACGCGCGGCGCGGCAGAAAGTGGAAGAACAAGCCCAGGAAACAGGGCGCCGCGTGGGCAGCGCAGCAGGGGCCCCGCGCGCGGGCGAAGCCGGCGGCCGCACGACAGCAGCGCACGGAGCTCCTCCACACGCCGGCGGGGCCCGTGTGACGCTGCCGAGGTCCTCCTCCACCCCCCTTCCCCGGGCTGGCGGCATCGCGACCTCGCGACCTCGCGACCTCACCCCGCGCCCTGGCCGCTCCACCTTCTCGCCGGGTTTGATGCCGCGCGCAGAGCCAGGGCGGCCCCACGAGGACGGCCCCCGGTCTCCCGAACCCCGCCTTATTTAAGGAACGTTTTCGCCGAAGAATGACAATCTCGATTGGAAGACTCATCGACGGTGAATAACAAAAAGTTTGCTTTTAATCTCCCCACCACTCTCGTGGGGGGGGCTGTTTCTCCGCGGTCGCTGGCACCGTCAGCGGTATATTTTTTATTCTCTCCCCTCTCGTTGCAAATATGACGAGAGGACCGTCCTCCCGAGTAAGCTTTGCTTGCAGGGTTATTCGCCTCGTGACATCCTGATGCCACACGCGACACTTCCCTCTCCTCGACAGAAGAAGTCCGTGGAACGACGTTGACTGATCGGGGGATTGTTCAAAGCTCTTAGAAGAAAGTCAGAAAGAACGCTCTCTGCAAACACGCATAGAACTCTCAAGCAGCGGTCTGATGATTTTTGTATGATGTTTTTTTTTTAAAGATTAAACGCTGTGCGGGACGTAGGAGACCCCAGAAAGCACTGATCGCTTCGAACAAAGTACTGTACTGTAACCATAATGAGACACGTTAATTCTTAGACGTGTATACTTGTACATTGCAATATTCTAGCCTTTGAATGTTAACTTTTGTAGCTTTAATTTTCAGTATGTTAAACAAACAAAAAAAAACAAATCATCATAAACTAAATTATTGCTTGACAGTACATATGTAACATTAGCAGCCGGCTTGCAAATGCATTTGTTGCTTTGAGCGATGGTATCACTGCGTTGGCAATGTTTGTGTGTGGCCTTGCGCAGGGCTATGAGTGAAGAGTCAAAGGTGGTTTCGATAGTGCCAGTATAGAGTTGTATTCCGCCGTTCATAATAAGGTATCCACAAGCATCGGTATCACAAACTAAAATAAATAAGTACAAGACTCATTTAGCTGTATACAGTGTAATGCTATTGTGAGATTAATGTTGAATTTCTATTGTACATCCCTATTTAAATTTGTAAATATGTTTTTGTTTTTTTATATCATGAACAAAAAGCATTGCAAGATATTAAAACAAAAAATCACAATTTAGTATCGTGTGGTATTGAGCGTATACATTTGTAATGTCTATTTAAAAAAAAACCGCAAATATGTTTTGTGAACACAATCTGTTGTCTCTACCAGATCGGGGAGACAGACACGAGAACACAACACGTTTTGCAACATTTTTTACACGCGCCGTGGCATTCAGCCGTATTGTGACCCAGACGCTGGCCTTTGACCTTAACGTGACCCAGGCACTGGCCTTTGACATTAACGTGACCCGAACACTGGCCTTTGACCTTAGCGTGACCCAGATGCTGGCCTTTGACCTTAACGTGAATCCGACACTGATCTTCGACCTTAACGTGACCCTGCCACTGACTTTGACCTTGATTTGACCCCGACACTGGCTCTCGACTTTTGCGTGAACCCGATGCTGACCTTTGACCTTAACGGAACCCAACGCTATGCAATCCTCTGACAATTCCGGTGACTTTCTCTGCTGCTGCGTGAGAAATTTCACAACATTTCACCGGGCCACGTTTTGTTTTTTTCCTGACACGCAAAGCCTAACCAACAGACAGCATTACTATTATTATGTCGCGTTTAACCAAATCCACGCTGAAGTGAGCCTTTTGTCCAGATGTCAATTATATCTCCTGTCATTGATAGCTTGTGCTGTCACTCGTTCACGTAAAACTTTCTGGAATTCTCTCCCCTTCAGTGTGGCTCAGACATATTTGCAAAATTCCTCTGAGCAAACGGTAGCTTTGGTAGCTGGACCGGCAAAGCCACTGGTGCTGAGTGGCTATTGACTCGTTTTATTATCCGTTGATATATTGTTCCGTATCCTTGCCTTAAAAATATATATATGAGGCGACCTTTGTTGGGCAATTGCCCTTCTTCACAGCACATAAATGATGCCCTTCGTAGGACATAAAGAATGCCACAGAGCAGGGCCATTACCTGAAACATCGTATGTTCTATATTTTCCCTTTTAAGGAAGCGTTGTTATGGAGGAATGTGTCAAACATTGTTTTTGTTATTTGTGATCGTGCACCACTTGCCAGCGGAGCAGCAACAGCAGCAGCATCGCAAATAATGTTCACGGCTGACAGCAATGTGGAGCATTCGCTGTCTTGGGCAGTAGATGGCAGTCTCTGGAATTAATTTCCTTGCCGCCTGTGGGCATTTTTACTGGCTCCATATTATTCCCCCCTTGCATCCCCTTTCCATGACCGCTCTCATATCATCAATACGTGCGTAAAGAAATTGAACGGGAATTACGCCCGGAGTGGAACTGCCGATACAAACACCCCCCACCCCCTCCTGCTGCACTCCCTGCTCGACGGAATTATTCAATCTCTTGAGTCAACACGTGTCTCACCGCGTGCCGGGCCAAGCTGGTTTCTTTCTCAAATGCACACTGATGCAGTGTTCAGCCGCCGCACAAGCACTGTTGGCTTCCCCACGAAGTGATACTCGTTTTAGCGACCCCCAAACGTATGGTGGGCTGAGTCAACCGCCAACCAATTTTTTTTAAATTTCCAAAATGGAGCTGGGAGCTCTATGACAGCCAGCTGGATGTGGTGAGCGCCATGCGTTAATTGCAGGCGGGCAGGTTATTAGGTAATACAATTGTTGTTGTGAAGTCACCCCGGCTCTTGTGCCAGGCTAAGTGCACCTTGAGACGTTCTCACAAAGACAGTGGCACACGCAGTCCCAATTACTAACACACCCACGAACACAGTCCCCTGGTGTTCACTGACATCTATCTCCTTGCTCTAGGAACCGCAACCCAAACGGGGTTCCAACGCTTCACCGCTCTCGCTTACACTCTCTTTGCGACTCGTGTCCCATGCAGGGTTGCCACCTCGCACTAAACCAGTAGGGGGGAAGAACTTTTATTAAATGTTCTGGAGTGTCAGTGGTGTGTAATCGAGTTGCGAAGACACTCACCTGAAAAGGACGATCATCCTGGAAAAATTGGGACAGCTAACAAACCTAGTGCGATGAGACCACACAACTGATAATCCATCGTCATTTCTCCCCAGCCAATCCCGCAACTTCCTTGGAAACTTCGAATACATTATTAAGAAATTCAACTTACCATGGTATGTTCTGGGTCCTTTAAAAGTCACATCCCCAAGTATCCCCCATACTATCCTCCCGAGGCTTAGAGCCTTCCTGGCACTACGCTCCCCGTGGCTTCAGTATTGGTCAGAGGCCCATTCCAGCCCATTAATCTGGAGGAATTTCGGGTGGTAAATTAACAACAGCTGGCGATATATATAACTCCCGCAGCTATAGTTTTTGTGGGCCTTGTGAGTTATAAATAACACAAAACGAAAAAAACTACAAGTGCAAGCCTTTTATGGGGAATGCGTACCTAACAATTGTGGCATTTGAACAACATTTGAGATACATGATTAGTTAATTTGCAATGAAAACAAAGTATGGCCTTGCAGAATGTGTGTTTAGAACCAACGAAAATGTTTGTGCAGAGCAATGCGTATTTTAAGTGAAAAGTAATTGCAGATAGGGCAAGGGGAATTTATACACTTTTAAACAATTCACAGCGCATGTCAGTACTGTGAATAGTCAGCATGTGAAAATAAGATTGTAACTATAGCCCGTAGCATGTTTAATCATGTTATAAATTAAGGGCTCCACGCCAAAATAAGCAACAGAGACAACAAGGTTAAGGATATTAAGGTAAAAATTGGAAACGATTTGAATTTTGTTTCGGATTAGGGTTAGATTAAATGTTAATGTATTACTTTAAACTTGGGAGATTATGTGATCACTAAGAATTTTACACAGGTCACACAGTTGTTGTTTTTTTAACATAATTTACAAGCAAAACCTAAAAGTCATGTAAAACAGGTTTTCTAATTAAAAGAATTGACTGCCGGAGGGACATAACTGAAAACACAGTAAATTGTATACACGTACGCACACATGCGTGAATCTATAGCAAATGTTGATCGTGGAATAGACGTTAAACTTACGTGAAATGAAAGATGTGACAAAAGAATATCAACGTACCATTGTGCCGCAAGAGAGTTTGAAATTAGTGACCATTGCCACAAATCATACTCGTGCTCTGCAATTCTAGATCTAACAGATTGCTCAGACTTTGAACACGAACAGAGAAAAACGGTACGAAGCCTGATAGTGCACAAATAATCACGTAGCGATGCACGGTGGCATTGACAAAGACAAGTCCATGGAGGAGGGGAGGTGCGGTGGTGCAGTGAGTGGAGCTGCTGTCTCACAGCAAGAGCGTCTCAGGTTCAATTCCCAGCGCAGGTGGCTGCTGTCTGTGTGGCGTTTGCGCGTTCTTACCGTGCTCCTGTGGGTTTTTAACCGAGAACTCCGTTTCCCTCCCACATTGCAAAGACACTGCTGCCTAGGTCAATAGACCTGTTGACTAAATCCCACCAACCCCCCCCCCCCCGGAGCTCCCGCAATAGACTGGCGTCCCATTCTCGGTGCAGCTCTGTCGTGCACGCTGTTTCTGTCCGGAGAGGCTCCAGCTCAGCGCAACCTTGCACATAATTACGCGGGGAACTGATCACGAATAAGCGAATGAGTATCAGGAGAAGAATGCGGATTTCAAACAACAACAAAAAACCCCTAACGCAGAGTTATGGACATCATATCGACCGCTTACGGGGAGTCTGCATAGCGGAGGATGACAGCCACTGGCCGAGAAGCACGAGGACACCAATCAGAGGAGACGGCGATGTCACCGTGCAGACGCAGCAAGGAGATCGGTTCGCGAGGCAGTTGGACTGGTGTGGGGAGGGCTTCATCCAGCAATAGCAAGACAGTGGCTGGCGAAAATTAAATGCTTTAGTGATTGTTATTGTTGTACCGATGTAGGTTTTTCACGGCTCGATGCATGACGATTGCTTCCAAAAGCTGCCCTTTCGGGACCGCTCCTCCTGTCTCCGTCGCGACGTTTCGCCTCCCACTTTGGAGGCCTGAGGATGCCTCCAACGTCGGAGGCGAAACATCGCTAAAGTTACCAGAAGCTCGACACGGCTATCCCGAAAGAGCAGCTTTTGGAAGCGGTGGCGCAGTGGTTAGCGCTGACGCCTCACAGCAAGAAGGTCCCGGGTTCGAGTCTCTCGGCTCCGGTGCCTTTCTGTGTGGAGTTTGCATGCTCTCCCCGTGTCCGCGTGGGTTTTCGCCGGGTACTCCGGTTTCCTCCCACAGTCCAAAAGCATGCTCCTGGATAGGTTGATTGGCTCGCAGACTAAAATTGTCCCGCAATGCCCGGCAATGGACCGGCGTCCCGTCGTCGGGTGTATTCCTGCCTTACGCCCTATGTTTCCGGGATAGGCTCCGGCTTCACCGTGACCCTATATAGGATTAAGCGGTTTCAGATAATGAGATGAGATGAGATGTTATTGTTCGTCTTCATTATCAGTGCGCGCTTAATTCTGTACAGGATCATTTTAGGCCGGAGCCCTTTGGCAGACTCATGGCGGAATGCAGGGCTATACCTATAATGAGACGCTAGTACATCATAGGCCACTGGAAGCAATGTAGGCAGCGGGCCATTTAACATAGGCAGCATGTCCTTGGAGTGTGGGAGGAAACCGATCAAAGCCCATACGGAAGCGGGGAAAACTTGCACATCCCACAGAGGAAGCTACCCGAGCCGAGATTCGAACCCAGGACCTTCCTGCTGTGAGACAACGGTCTGGTCACCTGACCAGACCAGGAACTGTATTTCACGACGAACAATTCAGGGGTCATGAAGCCATGCACTTGCCTGGCAGTATTGGTGCTGTACGGCCAATTACGCTACCAGGGTCACCAGCTGATCATCAGACTGGCGTGTTAATAATAACAATGGCACTTATAGAGCGCTTTTCACCCGAGAGTCACAGAGCGCTGCACGGAGATGCGGAGAGAACGGCGCGTCAGCAACAACAACGACATAACGCGGGGATCTTGTGCACGCTGCAGTCCACGGCCGTTATGCAGACTGCAAGGCCTAAAGTTACCAGAAGCGAGCGCGAAGCCAACAACAAGGCTTGAACACGTGGCATGAATGAAGCCGGATTGGCAGAGGCCCCAATCCTCATATTTCACGGCGGTACTGTGACCCGTGCCACCTGTTACCTATTTGGTGCGACTCTTATTTTTCCCATCTCTCCAAATTTGAAATGCTTATCAACAATGTGCTACAGTTATTGCACGTACGTTCAGGTCGGAGCGCACGGCTATTAAGCATTGCAAATTTGACAAGTGACAAATCGAGCAAGCGGTTAGTAAATACCCCAACAGGTGGCGACCCGATGTGACCTTCGGCTCTGCCGGTCTCCACCGCTCTCCCGCGGCGTGAGTGTTTCCCCCGACGCAAGAGGGCCTCGTACTCGTGCCGAAACTGCGCGGGCCACGGAAGCGCTCCCCGATTACGGGCGGTAACGAGCGCCAATCGGGCGGCACGGTGGCCCAGCGGGTAGCGCTGTCGCCTCACAGCAAGAAGGTCCCGGGTTCGAATCTCGGCTCGGGTGCCTTTTCTGTGTGGAGTTTGCATGTTCTCTCCCCGTGTCCGCGTGGGTTTTCGCCTGGCACTCCGGTTTGCTCCCACAATCCAAAAAAACATGCTGCTGCATAGGTTAATTGGCTTGCAGGCTAAATTTCCCGCAGTGCCCGGGATAGATTGGCGTCCCATCGTGGGTATATCCCTGCCTTGCGCCCTCTGTCTGCCAGGATAGGCTCCGGCTCACCGCGACCCAGTACAGGACTAAGCGGTTT
>JAZEWT010000008.1:5819932-5837545 GCA_036362905.1 Mordacia mordax | reverse complement strand
TCGGAGTAATATTCGATTCCATGATGAAGTATCATGATGCAGTGTCAGGGCAGACACCGCTTCGAATTCTCCGTCATTCACCGCTATGAACGGAACAAATATCCCAATTGTGTGACAATTGTGCTATTGAAATCCTGTCATAATTATTGCATTCGTAGAGTGCTTTTCACCCGAGGGTCACAAAGCGCTGACCAGATGAACAAATCGATAGAGCCGTACAGCGGTACGACCGTGACAACTCATGCAGTCGTGACAAATGCATCAAGTTGGAATTCTCTCAGATCAGTGCGACTCTGCAGAGGACAGCCCAAGCCTCTTCTTAATCCGCACAGTGGATGGGAATTATCACACGTGGCCAACTACGAAGAGACATGTCTTTCACGCGAGAGTGATGCTTTACATTTTCAATCTTGCATTGAACCAACTTCTTTAAAAGCTGCAAACGTTTAATGCAATACTATATTTGCATGCAGTCGTCTATGACTGGGCTGAGACTATAAGCTGACTACATGTGAGGGGCTAGTGTAAAGATAAGAGACTTGTCAGGTTTAAAACCAGTCACAACAGCGACAGCTCAGAGATCTGACCTCTGTCCTCTCAGTCACCAGGCCACCTCTAAATGCTCTGTACTTTCCTGGCAGAGATGCCTCAAACATCAACAAAAATGTAAAATGTTCATCAGCGTACCAACCACTTGAACCTACAATTCGAAAAAATGCGACAGGAACCACATTATCACTAACGCTGTTATTGCTACTGTTTGATTATAAACATTGATTAGGCAGTGATTATCAAATACAATATCCTATTGCCCAGTCTAATTTATCTGCCATAACACATTATACCTATGTTGACCTTAAAAGAATACTGCCAAGTTAAACGTTTAAAACATTAAAAAAAACACACAAAAATAAACATATCCAGTTACAAATGAAAACGTTAACTAATGCAATTGACCCAAAGAGTAAATTCAGTATAACATTGTGATATTTTCAATAATTTTAAAAGTAAATCTTTTTTTAAGATTGTCACTCAGGGCAACTATTGTTACATGTGTTAACCCCATTCAGCTGAACTCTGTGAGCCTTGGTTCTGAGATTTATTGCTGTTGTTAAAAACACGTTTCAAAAAATAAACATAGTGTGGTAATTTTACTGCAGCGGAATACACGTAAATTTTTTTACTTCGAATATGAAACATCTTGCCCGCCTTACTCCCTCACTCCAACTCTTAATTACCACCCCTGAAAACTCATTGTTCACCCTCTATTCATCTGATTTGAGCAGACTAAGGCGAATCTGTTTCCTCAGCACTTACACAAGGTCCACGACAACTATTTATATCCCTTTTGTCAAAAGCGTAGCCTCATAAATCTCGCTTGCAAGCTTCCTCCTTAAGAGATTTGTAACGAAAATCTCCGGGCCAAAAGAGTGGCCTGGGAGCCGGGTTTTGCCTCCGTCTCCTAGAGAACTGACTAAAACAAAATGTAAATAACTCACGGCCAATGGCTCTTCTCGGCCGAGTGCGATCCGTCGTCGTTACAAGACATGAAACCCGATGCTCTTTTGCCCCAGTTGAACGCGTTCAAGAGAGCGACGCGAGCCGAGGAGCGTTCAACTGGGAACAATTCCACATCGCGGTCACTTTCGTCTCAGAGAAGCTCGTTGAAAGTAAGCAAAGCAAGTTGCGTACGCTTAGTAAAGAGCAAATGGCGGCAGAGAACTGGCATCGAGAAACCATGGGTTCGGAAAACGGACAAAGAAAGCACAAATCGACGAGAATTAGAGACGATGAGGAAGCACGAATCATAGGAAGGAAAGACAACGACATTTTGATGAAGTACAACAAATTTAATGTGGGTAACAAAACAACATGCTCCAACCATGATTAGTGTTGAGGGGCGTCACTTCAAATTCAACCTAAACGTCAAAATTCGGTCATGCTGATAGATAATATTCTGTCGGAGGCAGGAAATTACTTAAAAGCGACGCTACACGGGCCAAACGATCCTGCCCGACAGTGGTGTTCGAGGATTTCTCACACGGCTGATGATGCCTCCAGCGTGGAAGGCGAAACGTTGTAGAGGATTAACTCTCGACACGGATATCCCGAACGAGCAGCTCTTTAGAGCAATTCTCATACATAGAGCCATGAAAAATAAAAACTAAATCGTGACAGTGGCATTCTTGTGCAATCACATGTACACATCTGACGCGCAGAAGCAAATACAGTCATTGACACCCACGTGTTTGCGAGCAACGTGAGAATTTCTGGACGAGCAAATGGGAACGTGTACCGGCTTTCTGATGACACCAGTTAATTCGGACTCAAGCGAGTGACTCAACGTATATACGCACGAATGTCCACTGGAGGAAACATTTAAATAAAACAAATGAGAGCAAGAATGCAGACGAGTGATGAAAAAAACAATCAAGCAATGAAAGAATGGATCAATGAAAGCTGATGAAAGAATTAATGTATTTCGTTTTTGACGTTGAAAAAAGGTAAAACAAACCATACATTTGCCAGTCAGTTTTTTTTTTCTAATCAACCGAAAGGTAAGCAGAGGACAAATTATGTTGTCTTGATCGCATTGGCGTGGTGGAAAGCTTCTAATGAGATGGAGTCAACTCAACTCGTCAGCGAAAAAATGGCAAGGTTTTACGATGAAACAGCACGGCAAATGTGACCCAAAAACAATAAGATAAAGACACAGAAAAGGCAAGGACTCGGCCAAGAAGGATTCCGCTGAAAGAAGCCTTTTCTGAAGGCCTCCACGGACTACTTGACGGGACTATTTTCTGCTTTGCGAGGACTTGGGCTTGTTTGAAGACTCCTCAATCTCCTTCCCCTCCTTGTACACACTTACGGTGAAGCTGGCGGAGTCTTTGCCATACTTGTTCTTCACCGTGATGCCGTACTTCCCTGTGTCGGCCATGGTGATGTTTTGGATGATGAGGTTCGCGAAGCGATCCTCTTCAAAGTTGATGACGTAGTGCTCGCTCTTGGACAGCGCCTTGTCACTCTTCAGCCACGTGGCCTCTGGCACAGGCTCCCCCGCCACAGAGCACGTCAGGTTCAACGTCTGCACCAAAACGGCAAGAGGCAGTTTCCAAGATGGCAACGCTTGCGAGCAGGACGGGGTGCAGGTGAAGGAGTTTTAATTTGAGAAGTGGGGTATGGAAGGCTCTTGGTTAATCCGTGTCAATCTCTTCACCCCCCCCCTAATCCACCCACAGCTCCGCAGATATCTTAATGCCTGCCTTGGCCTAAATCCTTGACTTATTTATCCTGGAGATAAGCCTGATGATTTAGCTTTAGGCCTTTCCTTTTTCTCATCTCTTGGCCTAAACTCTGGCTCTAGTACAGACGCTCGCGGCCGTTATAGTCCTAGCATGTATACGTTCACATTTAGGTGTTAGAAAAATGTGTAAAGTTGTGTTTTATGTGGTTCAGAACTTCACAGCAAATAGATAATCTCAAAAATTTGTGTCTTTGTTAAAATTGGCAGTAGTTTCATGGTTCAATATTTGTACATGTATTCGTGCAATGGCAAAATACACCATCACTTTACAACAAAACCATTTACAAAATCACATTGTTATGAGAGATCGCATTCGAAAATCAAGTTCAAACAGCTGCTTTGGCAAACTTAGATCAATTTCTTACCTTTCCCTCCATAATGCTGACAATATCAGGCAGTCCTCCTACTATCCGTGCATGGTCTGTAGGTAGAGCAATAGAATATGGGTTACAATTATGAAACTCGACATTTTCTTTATGCTTCATTGTATGATGTTAATTATGAATTAATTAAGGCATCATCAACACCATTACCAATCCCCACTTAATCATGTAAAGGGTCACGGTGAGCTTGGAGTCTATCTCGGCAGACACATGGCGCAAGGCAGGGCTATAACCATGATTAGACGCTAGTTCATCACTGGGGGAAATGTATTCAGCATGCCACGTTATCTAGGTAACCAGTATCAGTGAAAAACCCAGGCGGACACAGGGAGAACATGCAAATTCCACACAGAAAGGCACCCGTGCCAGAAATCGAACCCGGAACCTTCTCTCCCCACCGTGCCACCGCGCCACCGGACAGTAATAGCGGCAAAATTGTCATCAGGACAAATGCAGGTTCGTTGATCACAATCCGACTTTGACGGACGCGCCTACGTTGTCTTAGATTCTCCAACGTTAAGCATTGGACCAGCGAGATATCCGTGCACACACACCCACTGACACTCGTGCCAGAGCAGGACGCTCGACAGAGCTAAAGCCTGGCTCAGCTGCCTATGTTGTGGGCAGGATGTCGCAGTGGAAACATCTGCGACTCGCAGAACAAATGTCCTGCCCGAGGCGGTTCGATTTCTCCCTTGGTCGCCTTCCTGCGCAGAGTTTGTGTGCTTTCGCCCACTTCCGCCCGTGTCTCCTCTGAGTTCGCCGGTATCCTCCCACAACAACAGCACAGAAAAGAAAACCTCAACAATTCATTGACCCATAACATCATTACAGGAAGCAGTGTCTGGCGTGTTGACATTTGTGCGACACGTTCAAATTGCGTCATTATTTACGGTCGCATTTCAAGACTGGCTCGAAACCTCTGCGTCGCGTGCCTCGGAACTACGAAAGCACTGCTGGCAACCATCTCGAGATGGCAACGCGCGCACTCCTCTGACACTCGCGCGCACTCCGACACTCACACGCACTCCTCTGACACTCGCGCACTCCTCTGACACTCACGCGCACTCCGACACTCACGCGCACACTCCTCTGACACTCACGCGCACTCCTCTGACACTCGCGCACTCCTCTGACACTCACGCGCACTCCTCTGACACTCACGCGCGCACTCCTCTGACACTCGCGCGCACTCTGACACTCACGCGCACTCCTCTGACACTCACTCACGCACTCCGACACTCACTCACGCACTGACACTCACGCACTCTGACACTCACGCGCGCACTCTGACACTCACTCACTCTGACACTCACGCACTCTGACACTCACTCACGCGCTCCGACACTCGCGCGCTCCGACACTCGCGCGCTCCGACACTCGCGCGCTCCGACACTCGCGCGCTCCGACACTCGCGCGCTCCGACACTCGCGCGCTCCGACACTCGCGCACTCCGACACTCGCGCGCGCACTCTGACACTCGCGCACACTGACACTCGCGCACTCTGACACTCGCGCACTCTGACACTCGCGCACTCTGACACTCGCGCGCGCACTCTGACACTCGCGCACTCTGACACTCGCGCGCGCACTCTGACACTCGCGCACTCTGACACTCACGCACTCTGACACTCACGCACTCTGACACTCACGCACTCCTCTGACACTCACGCGCGCACTCCTCTGACACTCACGCGCTCACTCCAACACTCACGCGCGCACTCTGACACTCACGCTCGCGTCGCGGTACTCACTTTTATCCGCATTCGCAGCAAACCTGTGACAAAATTTTGATAACAGAATTATCAGTCGGATTTTAAAGGCACACACACTAAACAAAGTGCGCAAATTATTGACGGTAAACGAATGGATACATTGACGCGCACGGCCAGATTTGTCAAATCCGCTGCTCGTTAAACTCCACACTCTCCCCACGTGCACTATATTTGATCATACTTCACCACGCTTGTCAGTAACGGTGTGGTGGGGCGTGGAGGGAGGTGGGGGGGGTGTTGGTGGTGCAAAAAGCGATTGATTTCACTGCTCCGCATCTCCACCGCCATCAACATCATCATCATCACGTCTCGCGCGCGGCGTTTGAGCGCCGTCGCCCATCCAAAGCGCTATCCCGGGTCAATCTGCTCAGCAGATCTGAAGGGAGCTAGCGCATCCTGGGGGAGCCGGCCAAAAAGAGAGAGCGAGCGCATGGCTACCCTCAGTTACGCGCCCTTCTTCGCAAAATGTGTGCTCGGAGCAATGGCATCAGCTTTGCTTCTATGCGTGCGTGATCTCAATATGGATGTGCATAACGAAGGGAGCACAGAGCACTGTGCTACCCGTGCTTCTGGCTGCTTCCGTCGTGGATCCGGAGCGAGCGCGCAGCGACGGTGCACCCAGCAGAGCAAGCGAGCAGCGCTGCTGCACCGCGGGGTTCGAGGGTAGCGTGCGGGCAGCGTGCGCGCAGCGTGCGGGCAGCGTGCGGGCAGCGCGCGCGCAGCGCGCAGACTCACTCGAGCTTCTTGTATTCTTCCAGCAAGTCGGCGAGGGCTGCCAATGAAAGAAGACGACATCGCGAGATTTAGAGTCGCGATGAACTAGAACAAGAAAGGACATCGATTAAGGTGTTCTTAGTTCGTAAAAAGATCCTGCAAGCTGTAGCCATAAAACAGCGGGTGTCCCCCTTCCGTGCGGGAAGCTGTCTAAAGATAAAGACAGCCAGACAGCCACACGGAGAAAGAAAAAAAAACAGATAAAACACTGGTCACCTCGTAAAATACACAAAGAGGTCAACCGAATGATTAAAGACGCACGCACAAAGCGGATTAAATTGCACAGTCAGCAAGTCGCGCACAGACTTCACGGATATCCAGCTGAGAGCTCGTTGAGATTGACGCTCCGCACTGCAAGCTGCACACGGTTACCCCACGAGTATCACATGGATCGCATCGGTATCGCCGCGCAGGGCTTTGCATGCTCCAGTGAACCCTACGGCTATGCTACCTGCAGTCGAGAACTCCTGCTAGGGATTCTCTCGGGGAAAAAAAAACAAGCCCGTGGAATTATTCCACACAAATAGCGATCCGGCTGAAGTGGGTTGGAATCAGGAACAGCACCCGGCTATCAGATTCTGCTTCAATACCCCTACCACTGGGGTGGGGGGGGGAAGGGCGGGCAACCGGTCAACCTGGGTCAATGTGGACAGCAGTGCCTTAAACCGATAACAATAGCTTCGAACAGCTGCTCTCTCGGGACAGCCGCATCGATCGCTCCCTCCCCCCTCCCGATCGACGCGGCTGTGCCGAGAAAGCAGCTTTTCGAAGCAGTCATCCTGCATCGAGCCGTGAAAAACCGACATCATTACATTGATAACAGCAACGTCCCAGACCCGTGGCGGCTACCTTTCCCGGAGAGGTCGATGGACAGTTTCACTGTCTCGGTATCGCCTGTGGCCTCCAGCCTGTACGTGCCCTTGTCCTTGTCCACCGGGGCTTTGATCTTCAGCCACAGCTCCGTGTCCGAGCCGCCGAACTCCAGCCGCTCCGACTTGGCAATCTTGCTCTCCCTGCTCCGCCGTCACGACAGCGAAGACAGGGTCACCCACCGTGAGCTAGGTTTGATGCCAGAGGGCCACGGTTCAATATTCGCGGAGTGCCGGTAATGTTTGCTGGAAGGCAAGGATGTGAGATTCTTGGGCGGTCGTCATAATTGCACACAAGTTTATAGTCAATATTTTAATCAATTGATCGATTCAGATGTTGCTGTTGAAATGCCGTTCTCTCCACAGCTCTGTGCAGCGCTTTGTGACCGTTGGTTGAAAGGTGCTTTGGAAATGCAACTATTATTATTATTGTTAGATAAATGACCTCAGGAAGCAGCCTCGTTACATATTTTTGTTTGCTCAATCTAGAAGACTAAGCGTATATTTGCATTGACTAATGTAATGCTCACTTCGTTTCATCACTTTAAAAGGTAAGATTTGTTTTGACTGAAGATGACATTGACAGGCACAACCTCGTTGCAGTTGTTATTGGTAAAAAAATCAATATTTATTTACTTCATTTTTTATTTCTCAAAAATGCTGGTGGTCAGGCAATGTAGCAGAGTTAATCCGCATCTTAGACCCTCCTAGACAATAGTGGATCAGGAACTCGCGACATGGGCCGCGATTCACTTCAATAGCTACGCATCGTGCGAACTTGTTACTAAAACAGAAGCAACGGTTGACAATCCATGCACGCGAAAGCAACACCGTTTAACTTCAACTTGAATGTTCACAACTGAGACTATTGAGGTGCACGATGTGGCTTTGTCACGCCGTGAGCAATCCCTGACTTACGAGTGGAACCAGACACTCTTCACCTCCGGCAGGAAGTGCTTGACGGTAGAATGAATGCGGACTCCCTCCTCCGTGGCCTTGGCTTTCAGTTCTCCGGCAGACTTAACTGCGAGGAACAGAATCAAGCGCAGCGCGGACAACGGTGGCAGCAGAGTGCAATGGGATTGGCGTGGGTGGGCACAGAACGGTAGGGCACGGCGAGAGATGCCCACACACGTTGCCAGTCACTGTCCCACATAGCAGCAGAATATTCAGACTGCAATAATGAGTTAGAGCTGGCTGAGCCAACTCCAGATTTGAGAATTTCAATATGTATATATATATCTGTCCGCATTGTATGGATTGCAGGAAAATATACCTCTTGTGTGTGTTTAACAACAAATATCATTGCAGGCGTCAAAATATTTCTAGGCGGCACGGTGGCCCCGTGGGTAGCGCTGTCGCCTCACAGCAAGAACGCCCGGGTTCGAATCTCGGCTCGGGTGCCTTTCTGTGTAGAGTTTGCATGTTCTCCCCATGTCCGCATGGGTTTTTGCCGGGCACTCCGGTTTCCTCCAACAGTCCAAAAAACATGCCGCTGCATAGCTTAATTGGCTTGCAGACTAAGTTGCCCTCAGTGCCTGGTGATGGACTGGCGTCCCATCGAGGGTATATTCCTGCTTTGCGCCCTGGGCCTGCCGGAATAGGCTCCAGCTCACTGCGACCCTGTACAGGACTAAGCGGTTTCTGACAATGAGATGAGATGAGAGAATAGTTCTATGATATCTGCTTCTGTGGGCCGGTCCCTTACACACGCAGTATCAAGTGCTCTGCGTTGAACATAAAATCGTCATGTCGCGACACGGGGCCCGTGAGCAATGAATAGGTGAAGAGACAAAACAAATCAAATTGCAGGAGAACAATTGATGGCATGAATATATTCATGCGTGTATACATACACGTACGCAGCGCATTTAATGTAGCCGGAGAGCACGGGACGGAAATGATAAGCGGACCACAGGCGTGGAGCGATTAGGTCATAATGAGAAGAAAAGTGAAAGGGTGAGGAGCTTGATATCGAGCCGTGAAAACGTACGTCAGCACTGACGGGGAGTTTGCCACAGCATGGTAGAGTCCACATCAACTCACCAATCAATTTGCAGACTTCCTTGATTACTTGATCAAAAGCTGGCAAATGAACACAAAAACAAATGTTGTTGACAATACTTTCAACGACTATACAATAATAATAATATTTGCACTATACATCTGATGTTTAATACCACTGCCTCCCAATAGTTTCAGTGTGTGAGGTTGTTGAATTATTAACTACCATCGCTTCACGTGCATATATATATATAATTTGACATTATTCTCTGTAGTATACATCACTGTCTAAACCAGTTGTTCTTAACCTTGTTGGAGGTACTGAACTCCACCAGTTTCATATGCGCGTTCACCGACCCCTTCTTTATTGGAAAAATAAAATGTGATCACCTGCAGCCAGTGATGGCCAAGCGGGGCGTGTCATCACGAATCATATGAGTGAGGTGTGTGTCTTGACCTCCACCGAACCCCTGAGACTGACTCACCGAACCCCTGGCGTTCGATCGAACCCAGGTTAAGAACCACTGGTCTAAACATAGATTGTGAATCCGGCTTGTAAGATACGAATCAGACTGCTGATCACAGACATCGCACCATGGTAAGGATCTGGAAATGTGGATGATGATACGGTAGTTAGATGCCATGCCAGTAACCAGATAATACGATGCGCGGGTGGACTAGTGGCACAATAGTTAGCGCACCGGCGCTTAACACCTGTACGCCAAAGTTCAATTCCCGGCCACGGCTGACATCAGTGGCGAGTGATATCTGAAACAGTACTGGGCTTCTACCCTTCAGCAACCCGCACTGACCGGTTCAGTGAAGTATGTTTTTTTTTTTCAGCGAAGTATGATCAAATAGATCTTTTGACCGACACTGTCTACGGGAAACTTTCATCCAGACGCGGATTGAACCAACGTAATGTAAACTCATGCATTAATAATATAATTATATTTAGTTAGAAATAAATTGTTATTGTGACATGTGAGATATAATGTGCATTTAAAAAACACAAACACGGCCCTACAAAACGGCATTAGTTCACTTAATTTAAATCCCTATTTTGGCAATTATTTAAATGCTTATGCGCTAATTATTTGCTCTCAAGAGCTGTTCTTTCAGGATAGCCACGTCGGGTATTCCTCCTCTCTCCTTCACGACGTTTCAGCTCCCACGTTGCCTTTATCTTTATCCGTCTGTATCCTACATCAAACGACGGCGTTAATGCATATATTGTTTTAGTCTACATTAAGCCTTAAAACATTTTGAGGATGGATCTACATTCGGGACATTTAGCCACTTCAGTCGGTTGTTATCGATATTCATTTTACACTGCGCACGGTGGCGCAGTGTGTAGCGCCGTCGCTTCACAGCAAGAAGGTCTCAGGTTCGATTCCCGGCTCGGGGTCATTTCTGTGTGGAGTTTGCGTGTTCTCTCTCCCCGTGTCCGCGTGAGTTTTTGCCCGGTAGCACCGTCCAAAGACACGCTGCTGCCCAGGTTAAATGGCCAGCTGAGTAAATTGCCCACACATCCCGGGTATTCCCCTGCCCAGCGCCCTCTATCGGCCGGGATTGGGCTCCGTGTATTGATAACGACCCGAGCCAACCGCGGGCACTTACTCTTGCCGGTGAACTGCAGGATGCTCGCATCTTCGCCTCGCTCGTCCTTCATCTGGAGCTTGTACACCCCGGCGTCTCGCTTGGTGATCTGCAAACCGCCCGCCGAGCATCGCATCGCTCGTCATCGCCCCCCACCACCCCGCCAGCAGCTGCGTCGTCATCGGTCCTCCCATTAATCAGCTCGCGCACGCGATGCGTGTGAAATTATGTGCAATGGATGGTGGTCCCGCCGAGTGACGGCGGCGTTTGCTTTTTGCGTTAGGGGCACGCTGCCGAATTCCGCTCGCCGCCGCGTGCTTTATCGCTCATCTGTCTAATTGACCGCGGCGTGAAAACGATAACAACATTGCTCGATGAACTTCATTCGCACTCCTGCCCCAGCGGACGAGGCTTTCTGTCAAAGTCCTCATGTGACCCCGGCTCACCAGAACGTTACTCAAACTCCTCTGCTGCCGTTAAAGTCCGAGACTCATCTCATCTCATTATCTGAAACCGCTCAATCCTATATAGGGTCACGGTGAGCCGGAGCCTATCCCGGAAACACAGGGCGTAAGGCAGGAATACACCCGACGACGGGACGCCAGTCCATCGCCGAAGTCTGAGACTCTCTTCCCTTAGCCATCTGTGCTGTGCACTCACCTGCCCATGCTCGAAACCTTCCTCTTATAGCCGATGACTGAATATTTCTCTTCGTAAAACAAACCAAAGTCATGTTAATACCTTCCTCAGTATACCCTTGTCTCACTGCGTTGCGCAGCACTGTGAGATCAATTTTGTCGAACTTAGATGCCATTCAAATGCACATCGTATAATATCAGTCCGTTTGTATTTAAGCTCAAAGTAAACTCTGAGTTATGTTGCTCTTTTTAACAGTTGTCCAGCGGAGAGTGGGAAGCAAGTTAGGACATCTCAGGGCATCGAGTGCGCTTGAGTCCCACTGCAAACACACTGGCTTTCAAGTTCTCAAAGGCCCCCCCGCTGTGACGAAAGCCCCTTCGGCTTCGTGCCAGCTGCCTCCACTAACCTTGGTGATGTCCAGGGAGATGATCCCGTCTTTAAAGTCGTGCTTCTCATCCACCGCGATCTGCTTCCCGTCCTTGAACCACACCGCACTCGTCTGCTTCTTAATGTTCGACACCTGTGCGAAGCACACGAGCGGTTGAGAGTTCGGCGCGGCGATTGGTCCCGTTTGGACCCAGTCTCGGATTTCCCGTTACGATGCTCTCGCGGCTCCGTGTGAACATTGCTTTCCGATGCTGTTCTTTCGAGACGTCCGTGTCGAGCGATCCCCTCTCTCTCTCTCTCTCTCTCCCTCTCCTTCGCGACGTTTCGCCTCGCGCGTCGGAGGCATCTTCAAAGAATGCCTGAAGATGCCTCCAGCGTGTGCAACGATTATCGTAATCGTCGGAGCGGTCCCACGTGTTTTGGCTCGCACCGCCCGCTGTTTCGGCATGACGTCCGACGTTTCGCTTCACGTGCCGCCAACGTCCTCTGCGGGGGGGATTTCGCCGCCGCCGCCGCCGCCGGCAGATGGGGCGAAAAGTCGGGGGCCGCGTACCGGACGGCACGCGGTTCGAGATCGAAAGCGGACAATTGCGCGGCGCGACCGCGAAAAGCGACGCAGCCGGAACGCTGCCGTTAACGTCCCTTGGACAGTGCTGCGCTGCACCTTGCAGATGAGTCGCACGTTGCAGTCCTCCATGACCTCCCAGTGCGTCTGCTCCACCACGTGCGGCCCTGGATACGCGGAGGGGGCAAGGCAGCTGAGATTTTATTCTACATAGAGTGGAGCAAATAATTTGTGTACATGCATATGTGTAAATATGTCCACACAGGAGGTGCGCGGTTTGAATGTTTCATAAAGTGCAAATTTTATCCGTTCAACAGCAGTTTCTTTTAATGTCTTATTTCAGCTTTACTTCCCACTTGTTAATTAAGCTTCCGAAAATGCAACGCTACCGTCAACTCTCGTCAACACCCTTCCACCTATTTATTATTAACGACACCGAGTCCTCCTTATCCGCGGATTCTCTCTCCGCGGATTCACGGACTCGCCGAGTCGGGCCAGCCTGGCCTAGGAAGCTTCTGGAACTGTCTCGGAGGCTCAGTTCAAATCCTTAAACATGCCACCTACTGCTTCTCTCTCGCGTCCCATCCGATCAGTTCTACACTCTGCCTCGGTACAGTAGTGTACAGTATTCCCTGGCCATCTTTTTTTTTCGGCACTGAGGGTCAGGGGTCGTGAGAGGGCACGGTACCGGTTGGAAGAGTGACAGACAAGAGGAGACGGGTCGCGTGTTATAAGAAGCGCCTCTTGTTGTGAGAGCGACTAAAGAGAAGTCACCTCCCCTCACGGCTCAGTGGGAGACTAAGTTTAAGGGTCGAGTACCGCACTGAATGAATGTGAGCAGAATGATCAGCAGGCACAGGCTCACCTTGCTTTTTTTTCCAGTCTTTCTTTGCCTTCTCCGCCTGCTCCAGAATCTTTTTGAAATCTTGAAGGGATGCAACACAGCGATAGCGCGCCGTTACCTTACGACGCGCATGCTCTTTACAACAAGCGCTTCGTGTGAAACAGTGACGATGGATCGTATTGACAATTAAGTTGACAGTGATAATGACGCTGGGCGGCACGGTAGCCCAGTGGGTGGCGCTGTCGCCTCACAGCAAGAAGGTCCCGGGTTCGAATCTCGGCTCGGGTGCCTTTCTGTGTGGAGTTTGCGTGTTCTCTCCCCCGTGTCCGCGTGGGTTTTTGCCGGGCACTCCGGTTTCCTCCCAGAGTCCCCAAAACATGCCGCTGCATAGGTTAATTGGCTTGCAGACTAAATTGCCCGCAGTGCCCGGTGATGGACTGGTGTCCCATCGTGGGTCTATCCCTGCCTTGCGCCATGTGTCTGCCAGGATAGGCTCCGGCTCACCGCGACCCTGTACATGACTAAGCGGTTTCTGACAATGAGATGAGATAATGATGCTGCTGATGATATCAATGCTACCCTTAATAATTACGATACTTATTTGTGTCGCATCAAGATTCATTTACAGCTCGACCCTGAGCGGACACCCAAAGATGTTACATGTACATCTTCAGCAGTAATCATAATCTATTACATTTACATAATGGCTTTCATCTGTAGCACCTAAAGCCCTGCATGAAATAGAGGTGGGGAGGGGGGAAGCAGTCACATGGCCAGCCGGCGCCAACACGCCAGACGCTGCATCCATATACACTACACCCGCAACCTGAAGCAGCCTTGCCCTGCACCTTTGACGGATCACCACAATGTCCGCACTCAAAACAACACCTCTCCCATCAGGCGTTCTCACACTGAGCTTGGCTGCATGTGTCGTCTTGGACCAGGCGCGGAATTTTCACGGCCCGTTATCAATCGCATTATTATGACGGTGTCGGTCATTGAAATTAGATTTTTTTCGTTGTGGTAGGACTCTGCAAAACCCAGACGAAACCCAGGCACAACAGGTGGACAGAATGCACAAACCCTGCACAAAAAGACACTCGAGGCGGGCATCGAACCGCCCTCGGGCAGAACTTTTTTTTCCGTGAGGTGCGGATGCTGCACCTCTGCACAGCCACCTTGCCGCCTGACGTGACCGGGTGACGTAATCGCCGCGTCGTGGCGCGTCACGACGCGGCGATTACGCCGCGATCGCCCGCGCGCTCACCGTCGCCCAGCAGCGGAAGCGCGCTCGCGTCCTCGCTTCCATCGTCCGCCTTGAAGACGACGTTGTAGGAGCCCTCGTCCCCGGCGGTGATGGTCTCCAGGAGAAGCTCCACCAGCCCCGACGCCTCGTCCACCTTGACGTCGTACTTCTGCTCGCGGAACGAGAGACCCAACCCCCATCCCCGTGACGGTGATTGACGGAACAAGCTTTATTTGCGTACCGTGCAGTGTTCTGATGTGGGTTTTATAATGTAGGCTCAAAGGGCTGCGGGCAAGGCAGCGAACAAGTAGCACACCTCACTCATCCTCCACTCGGTCTCAGTACGCCCGAGGATGCCTCCGACGTAGGAGGCGAAACGTCACGACAAGGGACAGGGAGCGCTCGACACGGTTTTCCCGAAAGAACAGCTTTGGAGAGCAATAATCGTACTGTATGCATGTATGTCCGCACGGAGTGAATTGGGATTTAATCCTTCTTCAGTGCCAAACTTCATCGCGATTGACGAATAATTCTCACATTTTACTGTTATGTTCCGTTAAGAGAACAAAAATAGATACGACGGAAATGGCAATGGCAGCAATAAGACAATTAAATGGAATTACGACTCAATTTAAAATCTAAATTAAAGTCTAAATTCACTGAATTCAGCGAGTGAATTCGCGTCAATATCTCCATTGACGTCTTTTGCTATTGCGAAGCACAGAGTGTGATGAAATGTTGTGCATGCCAGTGAAATAGAATAAAAAACCCGTTCCGAGGAGGCTGGTCTGGTCAATATATCTTGGTCACTTTCTGGGCAGCAACATCAAGGATGCATAAACGTGCGGCTGAAACTTCACGAAAACCGGTAAAGAGTTTTGTTTGATATGGGCAGACTACTGCCATCAGCAAAGGCTCAAGGACATAAAAAAAAAACAACCCACACCCCAACAGCAAATTCAATCCATGTTTCGAAAAAGTTATTCTCCAGGATTTTTAAATTGATGTTGCCTGAGACCAAACCACCCTGAATGTGCCTGGTTTTCGTCTAACCTCAGAAGCTAAATAGTTTTGAGCCTGGCTATTGCATGGCTGGGTGGTCACTGATCATAGATTATCATAATTATTCATACCCACTCACGCCTGTACAGGGTGATGGGGCCGGAGCCTATCCTGGCAGACAGAGGGTGCAAGGTTGGATATACCCAGAATGTGACGCCAGCCCATCAGCGCGCACTGTGGGTAATTTTCTCCGCAGGCCAATTAACCTAGGCAGCAGCGTGTCTTTGGACGGTGGGAGAAAACCGAGGTACCTGGCAAACACCCACAGGGACACGTGGAGAACACACAAAATTCCACACATAAAGGCACCCGAGCCGAGATTCGAACTCGGGACCTTCTTGCTGTGAGGCGACAACGCTAACCACAACAAAGGTCTAACGTGAAAAGAGAAAACGCTTTCTCTAAGCTGCTGCGGGCCGCATCATAAACATCAGAATGCACAGCAGCAAGATTAAAAATTGTACGATACTACGCTCCCCCATCCATGCTCACAGTCTTCACGAGTCCACACTTTGACTTACTACCGTGATGATGTATCGCCAGAAAATAATAATAATATTTGCACGTCTCGAGCGCTTTTCACGCGAGCATCACAAGGCACTGCACGGCACGGAGGGATCCTCATCCAGCAGTGGAAAAGCAAAAAGGGCCGTGCCGGTCCAAAAGTGACGACGTTCAACACAGACTCACACCTGAGCATCTCCACCTCTCCCGGGCCAGTGTTGTCATCTATTCAGCGCTTTGTGACCCTCGGGTGAAAAGCACTCTACAAGCGCAATCATTATTATTATACGAACAGGGATAAGAATTACTCTCTTCAAGCTTACGATGCCTCCAACGCGGGAGGTGCTGCGCATAAAAGAGGAGGAACGCTCGATGCGGATATCCCGAAAGAGCAGGTCTTGGGAGCAACTCTCATACATCGGAGCCGTGAAAGACGACATCAATCCACAACGGTGGTGGCGTCTCAGTTCATCTTTAATCGACGTTTGTCCTCGTGCAGGATTTGAGAGGCCAGCGACATTATGGGCCAGAGTGAGTGTCCCAGCAGCCACCTGGTTCTTTTCGATCTCTTTGTCGTTGAAGGTGAACTTGACGTCGGTGGACGCGGAAAGGTCATTCGCCTGAGCCGAGAATCGCACGGCACCGTTGTCCTGGACCTCCACGGCGAGAGGAGACTTCACCGAGACCGGCGCAGCCGCTGGGGACGAAACGAGAAGAGAGAATCCCCGATGAACCGGGGAGAATGTCCGGGTGAGTGAGTGAGTGAGTGCTGTTAGTGAGCACCTATTGAGACCTCCCGACAGTGTTGGTGAAGGGGGCAGAGACAGGACCGGTTCAGACATCACTCGTCAGTGATGTTAGCCATGGCTGGAAATCCAACCCCCGGGTACTAACCACAGTGCCACTGCAGAGGTCATCAGTGTTAACACTGATGGCCATATCAATGCGTAATTTATTCACTTCTCAAACATCTGCCGAGTACCCTACACGGCCACACAGAGCATAGCAAGCCTCGATTCTACTTGATAGGGGTACACGCTTCCCCTCGCGTTCCCTTAACGGCTCACAAGCAGGGAGCAGGCAGATGCTGCACGTGAATGATGATCGCTGCACACCAATCGCTCCTTTCGCCAATCCGCCGCCTGATGAACACCGTCTCATGCTGCGTTGCTCAAGGGGTTTCGCTTGACCGTACTGGTCAGCGCGAAGTTGGTGAATGAGGATCCCACGACTGGGTCTGAGACCACTGGTCCAACACGTTTGCCGGGTTCACAGCACAGACCGCAAAGCACTGCGCCTATGCTCGACGCTTCACCGTCGCTGGTTTTGTGGTAAAGGCGCAGCTCTGTGAGCTGCCAACGCACCATGAAGGAAACGAACATCACTCGCATTGATGAGCTCATCTCATTGTCAGGAAACCGCATACTCCTGTACAGGGTCGCAGTGAGCCGGAGCCTATCGCGGCAGACACAGGGCGCAAGGCAGAGATATACCCACGACAGGACGCCAGTCCATCACCGGGCACTGAGGGCAATTTAGTCTGCAAGCAAATTAACCTATGCAGCAGCATGTTTTTTTGGACTGTGGGAGAAAACTGGAGTGTCCGGCGAAAACCCACGCGGACACGAGGAGAGAACACGCAAACTCCACATAGAAAG
>JAZEWT010000008.1:5779509-5791849 GCA_036362905.1 Mordacia mordax | reverse complement strand
AGCAGACAGAGGGCGCAAAACGGGGCTATACCCATAATGTGACGCCAGCCTATCCCAGCAGGGTGCGCAAAACGGGGCTATACCCAGAATGTGACGCCAGCCTATCCCAGCAGACAGAGTGCACAAAACGGGGCTATACCCAGAATGTGACGCCAGCACATCGCAGGGCATTGGGGGCAACGTACTCAGCAGGGCAGTAAACCTGGGGAGCAGCGTGTCTTTGAACGGCGAACAATTCTGTGCTACAATACCCTGTATTAATTTCACGTGGCTGATACGAGTTCGCTCGCTGCCGCAGAACGGCTTCTGGTGAGCGTGAGTTCTTAATGAGAAATCACTCACCGGGGAAGGGCGAGGAAACCCCCCTTAAAAATAGGAGTCACCAGACATCTGGACCAGCCTGCACTGCAAGCGATAAGAATGTATTTTGGGAGCTGCTCTTTCGGGCGAGCTGTGTCGAGAGAGCCTCCTCTGTCGCCATGGTGGCGGTTGGTGGCTTAGAATACTGGACTAAAGCGCTGAGCTAAGCCACATCCTCCCCCTTCGATGTTGACGGATCCAATCACGTGCATAACCTTGTGGACCGAACCTGTTGCTGTACTGCCATCTCCTGGCCATTTCACCGCCAGGTGCACAGTGGTTGTTACCCAGCCAAGCACGAATCACAGTCAAACCTACCGAGCTACGAAGAGCTCGCTGAGATCGAGATAATAATCATAGTAAATGCAATTACAGAGCGCGTTTCACCCGAGGGTCACAAAGCGCTGCACAGAGCCGCGGAGAGAACTATTGCAAAAGCCACGGTGATTTGGTTACAGGGACTACACGGCCTTCAAATGAATTGTGAGGAATATCGCTCATGTTGGTTGTCACGGCTCGAGGTGTAAAGTTGCTCTCCATAGCTGTTCTTTATGGAGAGCCGTGTCGAGTGTTCCTTCTCTCCTCTTCACGACGTTTTGCCTCCCACGTTGGAGGCAGAAGCCCCTGGGATTCCCCACACTTTACCCCACCAAATAAAAGGAACCGGAATCCTGAATTTACATTTGTGTAGCATAGTCGGTGGATGATTTATGTCCCGAATGATATTTTTTTTTTTTAAAGATTGCAATTACAAATACCATTTGCTGGACCAGGCCTGTTCGTTGTTACTGGTGGAAAATGCAAACAAGGAAATCAATAATAAGAAATAAAAAAGAACGTTTCTGTGCATCGTGCTGAGTAGCAATGAGAAATTATGTAACAGTTTGACGGTTTAAGAGCAGGGGCCAGCACTAGTTGAGCTCTCAGGGAATTGTGGTAAGCCTTTCCCGACTTGTCTCAGATTCGAATCATTGTTTGAAACAACTACAAGCGTCATTACAAAGGGCGGCCGCTAGTCCAGTGAACTCGCGGTAGTTTTAGTGGTGAGTAAAGACACAATCAAGAGAGAATTGCTCTTGAGAGGCCGCTCAATCTGGATGGCCGTGGCGAGCGTTTCTTCTCCTTCGCCTCCCATTTCTTTGAGGCATCGCCAGGCACCGCGGGAGGCGAATCTTCGTTGTCTCGAGACCTCCGGGGAACGTTCGAACCTCACCTGGACATGGATGACTGAGCTCTTAAACGAGCTCAGGCGCAGGTGCCACGTGGGTCGGTAAATCGCAGGACAATGAGGGATGGTGACAGATAGGGTGGCCCTTCATCCAGCAGTGGATTGATCATGGCTAATGATGACGATTACGAGCTGGTAACATGCGCAAGCATCAGACTCCCCGAGTGAAGTCGGGATGTCTCTACAGCTTGCCTCCACATATCTGGGCCGCATCGACCATCAATAATTTGAAAAAAATTTAAAAGACGCATTTATTCAATCTCGTGTAAAATTCTGCATTATTTACTTCATTATGTGTTGTTTTAACCTTGCCTTTTACTTCTTATACTTTTAAATCTTGATTTTTTTGTGACTTTTTCTGTACAGTGCCTATCTTAATTTTGTAAGGCTTTTAAAACATTTCATATATGACTTAAAAAAGAGAAACGGCTTTTACCACTTCTGGCAATTGTACAGGTGTCTCATCTCATCTTATTGTCAGAAACCGCTTAGTCACGTACAGGGTCACGGTGAGCCGTCTATCCCGGCAGACACAGGGCGCAAGGCAGGTCTATTCCCACGACGGGACGCCAGTCCATCACCCGCACTGCGGGCAATTTAGTCTGCAAGCCAATAATCCTATGCAGCAGCATGTTTTTTGGACTGTGGGAGGAAACCGGAGTGCCCGGCGAAAACCCACGCGGACACGGGGAGAGAACATGCAAACTCCACACAGAAAGGCACCCGAACCGAAATTCGAACCCAGGACCTTCTTGTTGTGAGGCGACAGCGCTACCCACTGGGCCACCACCATCCCACCCCACGATGCATGTATTATTATCAAAGCTCTTTACACATGTATACTGGCAAAAGTGCCCATAATTTTAATTTATGACGAGCGGTATTTTGGTGGTGGTGGTGGTGGGGAGGGGGCGTTACTGGCTGGAAGCAGCCCGGACCTTACCAGTTGATCTCCAGTGCGTGGACACCGTAGTTGCTGCTGATGCGGTACTTTCCCGGCTCGCGATGCACGTCGATGGCCTTGTTGTTCTTGAACCTGCCACGGATGCAAAGGGAACTCCTCGCTCAAGACGCGACCCGACGAACACCCGCGCGGCCCGTGGAGATCAAAATGAAAACATAAACATTCGAACCGGTTCCCCCGGGACGAAGCGCTTCCACCAACGTCGATCGGCGGGGCAGTGTGACCATACTTCACCACGCTGGTTGGTGTGAGTTCGTCAAAGGGCAAGGGTCATGAATATGCAAGACCTGTACAGATATCTTCCAGACTCATAGTGTAATTAAGAAGCTAATGCAGCAGCTTTATAGATAGTCTTGTAGCTGTATATAGACGCTGTGTGATTAAGCATTAGAGCGTCCGATTGAAGCCGGGTTATTTGCATTCAGGCGGCG
Source organism: Mordacia mordax (assembly GCA_036362905.1). Classification (NCBI taxonomy): domain Eukaryota; kingdom Metazoa; phylum Chordata; class Hyperoartia; order Petromyzontiformes; family Petromyzontidae; genus Mordacia; species Mordacia mordax. Next base: position 5,788,866 of record JAZEWT010000008.1, on the reverse strand, counting down.
CAGTGAGTGGCGCTGTTGAAGGACTGGACTGGCGTCCCATCCTGGGTGTAGCGTCGCCCCGATCAAAATCTATTTTCCCATAAACACGGCGAGGTGACTCTGAGCCTCGCTCTATCGACTCAACAGAGAAAACGCTATGCCTGTCGACTTGCCGTTCATATGTCGTTGTCATTGCTCACATGCCCTTCTCTGCACGGCTTTGTGCAGCTCTTTGTGACCGTCGGGTGAACAGCGCTCTATTATTATTATCGTCATCATCATCATCGCCCGGCGATGGACTGGCGTCCCGTCGTCGGGTGTATTCCTGCCTTACGCCCTGTGTTTCCGGGATAGGCTCCGGCTCACCGTGACCCTATAGGATTGAGCGGTTTCAGATAATGAGATGAGATCATCATCATCATCATCACCACTCCCTGCGGTCGCCGTTGATCGGAGCGACCGACGGTCGTAGCAGGAATCGCCCGTCGACCCTCACCACTTGACGTGCGGCGTGGGTCGACCCTGCACCGTGCAGGTGAAGCGAGCGGGCGACCTCTCCCAAACAACGTGCGAGCGCGGCTTCATGAGGAACTCGGGCGAACGCTGCACCTCGCTGCTGCGCACTCGCTCCTGGTACTCCTCGCTGTCCAGGATCTGCACGGCACACGTCGTCGGGAGGCGACCGGGTCAGGCGCGGGGCCCCACGTCGAACGGGGCCACAACAACGGGGGCAAAGTTGACCACAGCGGCCGCGGCGAGCGGACACACGATCCCGTGAGAATTGCTTCTTAAGGGTCGCTCTTTTGGGATGGCAAAACATCGCGTCGAGGAGACACGCTCGACACGGTTATCCCGCAAGAGCGACCCTTAGGAGCAATTCTCGTCGTCGGGCCGTGACTCCGTACATCGATAGAGACTCTCGTCTCAACGTGCCGTCGTTTTCCCGACACGCACCCTCCTGCGCAGGGCGAGCTGGGCAGCTTTCTTGCGGATCTCCTTGCGCGACGATCTGACGGTGAGACGGATGTCCTCGAGCTCCTCGTCCTGCACGGCGTCGCTCAACTGCCACTGGTGGAGGAGTCCCCGCTGCCCGTAGTCCTGCGCGTCGCCCACGACGTAGCCCTGAGCAGGCGCCGGCCCGTTCCCAATCACCTGCTGCTGATGGCAATCGGGACACACCTGCACCACCTGGTACTGCTGCTGCTGATGATGATGGTGGTACTGCTGTTGATGATGATGATACTGCTGCTGCTGCTGCTGAAGCTGTTGCTGATGATGCTGCTGCTGTTGCTGCTGAAGGTGATGTTGATGGCCGCTGTCATCATGGACCAAGTGGCTTCCACTCTCGAGCTGCTTATGCAGGACTTTTTGGTGCTGCTGCTGCTGCTGTTGCAGGTGACTGACCTCGACTTGCTGGTGCTTCAAGCTGCTTTTGACCTTCAGCTGCTGCTGCTGCTGCTGGTGTTTGTGGTGGTGGCTGCTGGAGACTTGCAGTTGCTGCTGCTGCTGCTTGTGGCTGCTCGCCAGGTGGAGGCTCTCGTGATGCTTCTGGCTGATATTCTGCTCCTGGTGCTTCCGGACGCTTTTCCGCTCAACGAAGCTTCCTTCAGCTTCCGCCTCGGACTCATCGCTGCTCGCAAAGTGGAGGGGGGAGGGTGTGGGTGGCGCGGGACATATGGGCGAGCGAGTGGTATCAGAGCAGCTATGCTGCTCTAGGTATCAGAGCCACACTGGTGTGTCCACGTTGCCAGGTACACTACACCGGAGCGTATCCGACCAGGAGAATGAAATGAAGCAGACAGGGCTGCTTTCACCTGGAAAATCTTTTCCCGCATCAAGGTGGAATCGTACTTAACAGCGTTCACTGCAGTGTAGTGCAAGGCGGAGGGGGGGGGGTTCTAAAATTGAAATAGTGTTGCAGAAGAGTAATCAATAAGTGAGACGTAAAGATAAAATGGGACATAAAAGGCTCGGTATTGTGCAGACTAAATTTGTGCTTGCAAAGGATTCTAATCCACTATCCTCAACGCAGACATAGATGATGACATTAAAAAAACACACTTGCTCTGTGACATATACAGACCAGGTTATTTGCCCGTCAGAAATGACGGGGAACAAGGATTGTGTTTGGTTGATGAACGAGTCAAGAAACTTCGCTTTATTTTAGAACACAAAACAAATGCCCGGCCGGTTATTAGAACCCAGTGTCTCCACAAGATTGAAGGAAAGTCTTCGGGGATCGTAATTGCGACTCGGCAAAAAATAATAACAATATTAATATTTGCACTTCTCGAGCGCTTTTCACTCGATGGTCACAAAGTGCTGCGCAGAGCTGTGGAGAGAAGACCCCGTCCAACTTCATGTGACAGTGTTATTAAGCTTGTGTGTAAGCTGGTCATTCCAGAAGTCAGATCGGACCCACATTTTTGGAAGAAAATTTCACTCCTGAAAAAGTGACTTAGCCCAAATTTGAGGACGATCAGCCCAGCTATTTTCGTGCTGGAGCCTTTCGAAACGTGTTTCTCACGCACCCTGCGCTTGTATTTTATATAATAATAATAGCATTTATAGAGCTCTTTTGACCCGAGAGTCACAAAGCGCTTCACAGGGCTGCGGAGAATGGGACATCCTCTGGTCTGTCAACTCGGAATCAGTCCCAGATACAGACTGACCGTGACCCCGGCGCGATGGGGCGCAGCAGCCGTGTCGGTGTGTGGACCTCCCCACGTCGCCGCGCTCACCGCTTCTTGTCCTTGCGCAGGTACTTCTGCATGATGCTGCGCGTCTCTGCGTAGCGGTAAGCCTGGTCGAAGTGCTTGTGCTGTTTCTGGTGGAACGGAAGCTCGGTAGCGGTCTCCATCCTGGCGGTCGTGACGTCCTCAACGCCAAACTGATCCACGGGACTGCAAACAACGACGCGGTCATTTTTTTTTATTGAAGCTGGGAGGCGCCGCAGTGGCGCAGTGAGTAGCGCTGCTGATTCATAGAAAGAAGGCACCCGGGTTCGATTCTCGGCTCAGGTGCCTCTCGTCGTGGAGTTTGCGTGTTCTCTCCCCGTATCCGAGTGAGTTTTCGGACAATTAACATAGGCAGCGTGTCGTTGTACTGTGGGAGGAAAGCGGAATACCCAACGAAATACAAACACGTGGAGACGGAGAGAACACTTAAACACCACACAAGAGAGGTGCCCTAGACGGGAATCGAACCTGGGGCCTTCTTGCTATGAGGATGCAGCGCTACTTACTCCAGCCAGGTACCGCACATTGAGTAGTGAATTGGGGCGAACATGACTTGAGTCAATGAGCGTTGCCATCACGATTCCACAGTTTCTCGCACACAGCTCCTTCTCACATTGCGTTCGTGGGTCGAGCTTTGTTTTCTCACCCAGCCTAAACATAACATTAGCATATTTAAAGAAAAACACACAAAATATTCGTTTATTGCTGCTGATTTTCCGTTCGAGTGCCGTTGTTGTTGACGTGTCGTTCTCTCTGCAGCTCTGTGAAGCGCTTTGTATCCCTCGGGTGATAAGCGCTCTATAAACGCAATTATTATTATATTATTCGAATATAATTGCCATACAATGCTATTACAGGATTCCCACAACAGACTGATGCATTTACCCAAACAATAAGAATTGTAAATGATGGATCCATGCACCATCACATGTACTATTCTGTCAACCTGTCGGGCCATTTAAATACACATATCAGTTTTGCCTGTTTCCAAGAGTGATAATTAAAGTTTATCCCAAGGTATTGATGCAGATTTTCACGGCCAAATGCATGACAGTTGCTTCCCAATGCGTCTGAGGATTCCTCCAGCATGGGAGGCGTAACGTCGCGAAGGGGAAAGACAGGGAGCGCTCGCCACGTCTATCCCTAAAGAGCAGCTTTGCAAAGGGTTCATCAGTACATCTCGAGGTCAGTTAGCGGTAGAATGCCAGCGAAAGAGTGGCCCACTTGTGAAAGAACGCGCTCCAATGTTCTGGAGCTGTCAATCGTGTGTCTTAAACGATCTTACGAAGGACGGGAACGTTTCCAAATGGGTCTACGCTGGCGTTGCCACTGCAACGCCCGTGGGCAGGGGATTTAGCTGGGAGGCAAATTAAGCGAAACGAGAGGACAGCCAAGCTGAGCTCCAGGCTTGAACGCGCTCTATATATGGGGGGAGCCCACGTTGAAGAAGTCCTTCCTTATCCAGGCGCCCGGCTCCTAAACGATACCGGCCCGGCCCAGCAGACGCCCCGCGGGAGCCACGTCTGCGCGCCCACGTTAGGTCGCAGCGCAGCTGCAGACTGCGAATAGATGGGGGGGGAGAGGGAGGTGGGGGCAAGGCCCCTCGGGCACTCCCTTATGATTCGCGAGTGTGAATGGGGCAGAGCTGAGATGGCGTCGTGGGTAGTATTGCTGCCTCGCAGCAAGAAGGTCACTCACTGGTTTGTTCCCAGCTAAGGATGCCGCCTCTCTATGTTAAGCTTGCGTGTTCTCTCCAGCCTGTACGCGTGGGATTTTTTATCGGGTACTTCGCTTTCCTCCCACAGTTTAAGTACATGCTGCTGCCCACGCTAATTGGCCTGCTGACCAAATTGCTCCCAGTGCCATGCGATGGACTGATATCCCATCATGGGTATAGCCCCACCTTGTGCCCAATGTCTGCCGAGATAAGATCCGGCCCCCCGCAACCCTGTACACGATTAGGCGGCTACTGCGTTTCAATTACACCGTTAGGTGAGCCCTCCCCACGCTGGGCAGATTGTGAGCGGTGCTTGACCATACTTCACCTCGCTTGTTAGTGAGGGATGATAAATGCGAGGAGCAAATACAGTACAACAATGAATGAGTCCGTTTTTTTTTCTTGATCTGGGACGAACCGTTGAGCTGTACAGCTCTTTTTAGCAGTTGTCCAACAGGGAGGGGATAAGCAAGTTTCATCTTTTCGGGACACCTGGGCAATTTAGTCAGGACACTTAACCTAATCAGCAACGTCTCTGGACTATGGGAGGAAACTGAAGTACCCAGATGTTATTGCACTGCCCTTAGTCGATTACAGCGTAATATAGAAGCCCTATGGCAACCTCTTTATCCGTGGTGAAAACCTATCTGTGCACTACTCTGGCTAGATCGTACTTGGCTTTGGCGACCGGCTGGATTTTTGGGCGACTTGGTAAAAGGCTTTAAGAACATCCTCAAACTGTCTGCTGCTGCCACTAAAAGAGCCAACACACTCTACTCCTTTATCCACCAAAAACAAATTAGTCTCTGCTGCCTGCCTGCAAAGTCATTTCAATGTTTCAAGGTTACTCCTTCAAGCATTCACTCCAACAGCTGTTCGACTGTTGAAATATTCATGCAAATAAAAATGAAATATGATGATGCATAGCCGTCGTATGGTAACTAAATGACTTTGCAATGTATATACCATTGCCATTTGCTGCAGGCGATAGAAATGTAATCCGTAGTGTGTGTATAACATTATAGATGGATATTAATGCATTCATTCCATCCGTGTTTGTAGCAGAATTATTATTTTTTTAAATCACTTGTGTTTTTGTCCTTGTATAGTTTGTTGCTACTTTTCATCTTTCGGTTGGGCTGTCCCGGTGTAGTCTGCGTGCCGTTCTCTCCACAGCTCGGTTTTGTGAAAACAAGAAAAATACTCTTTAGAAAAAAACGTTGTCGCTGATTTGCCGTTCTTATCTCGTTGTTGTTGATGTGCCGTTCTCTCAGCGGCTCTGTGTAGCGCTATGTGGCCCTTGGGTGATGAGCTCTCTAGAAATGCTATTATTATGATACGATAAATGTTGAATTAAACCACTTCCCAATGTATGCATTATATTCACTGATAATTTTGCATTTTAAAATTATAGTTGATAATCTGATTATTTTACTTGTTGTTCTGCAACGATATGTACATTAAAAAAAACACACAAAAATGTTATTGCTGCTAATTATCCTTTCTAGTGCCGTCGTTGTTGGCGTGCCATACTCTCTGCAACTCTGTGAAGCGCTTTGTGACCCTTGGGTGAAAAGCGCTCTATAAATGCAACTATTGTTATTATTATTTCAAAAATGTAAACGTGCAGATTCCATACACCTGCAGTAAAATCATTTAAGTGCATGGGAGGTATCTTTTGAAGGAAGAGCTGTTCTTGATATGATTTCCACGATCTATGATAAATGTGGCTTTTAAAGATCATTTATTAATGTTTTAATATCTAAGTTAAAGGTGCTTAGCTTGCAACCACTGAACAACAGATAGCAAAGTGGATTCAGATTGGCATTTCTCAGGTTCCAAAGTGCTCTACTGAGAAAGCATGTGTTTTGGAAAGGCAATATCAAATGGTGCTAACGTAAGCTATCAACATTTACCGTAACGCAGAATATTGCGGGAAACCAAAGCACAGCAGAAAATCAATGGAAATCTGCAAACGCACTCAATTTTGCTTGAGAAAGGCATGGCATCTTGGGTTAATTACACGCGATACAATAATCACTTGGTGCAAACTACAATACGTAGTTGAAGATGTTTTCTTCTTTCTGAGAAAGAAAACGTGTTTTTGGTTCCTTGTAAGGTTCCAAATAATCTTTTTTCTTCCGAATATGCGGTCAGCATCGTATCATGGGAAAGTCTCGCAGAACTGCGTGAACTGGAAAACAAACCCACAAAAAGACTTAGTAATCACGGACATTTACTTCCGTGAACAACTGCGTTCGCTATAAACTGCATAATCATCTTAGAACAAATTCTCATCAACGTCATCAGTATCAGTACACGCTTAATCCTCTACAGGGTCGTTGGAGGCCAGAGTTTATCCTGGCAGACACAGATCGCAAGGCAGCGTTATACCCAGGATGTAACACTAATACATCGCAGGACATTTAGGGCAATTTACTCAGCAGGACACTGCACCTTGGCAGCAGTGTGACTTTTTTGGACGGTGGAAGGAAGCCGGAGTACCCGGCAAAAACCCACGCGGACACGGTGAGAACTCCACACAGAAAGGCACCCGAGTCAGGAATCGAACCCGGGTGCCTTATTTCTATGAGGCAGCAGCGCTACTCACTGGGCCACCGCGCCACCCAGAACTAGTTCTGTGGTGCCTTAATTTCACCTGTATAGGGGGCGCACTTTCCCACAAACCCTACTACACACACCTCATCTCATCTCATTGTCTGAAACCGCTTAGTCCTATACAGGGTCACGGTGAAGCCGGAGCCTATCCCGGCAGACACAGGGCGCAAGGCAAGGGTATACCGACGATGGGACGCCAGTCCATCGCCGCCTACTACACACACGTTTTTGTAATTTCGACGTTAAATCTATGTTTTCAACGCCCCCGGCTGAAGTTTGGTCAAATTAAGTGAAAGCCCCAATTTAATGTGGTAGGTTCTGGTGGTCTTGGTGACCAGTTTGAGACTGTCAACTGATTATGTGTTGAGGACTTGGTTTAACGGACAGGTGCCTGGATTAGAACCAAGGAAGTCTCTGGTCCCTCAGCCACCGTCTCAGAGCCCTGATATCGGGGCCAACAGTTCACCTAAATATATTTGAACTCAATAATAAAGGAATCGCTAACATCACATTCTAACCACCTTGGCTGGCCTTGCAGAGCCACCAATACAACACGGCCGACTCCATTTTCTATAGCCTGTCTTCCCCCATGTTCCTGTAAATCAGAGTGGACACTGTTTTTACAAGTATAAAAAAACATGCAGCACACGCATTTATCGATTGGCAGACGTAAAATCGGTCCCAAGTGACCAGGGGATGGAGGAAGCATGTTGGAGGTTGTTTTGAAAGCCCATTATCTGCACTGTGCATCCTTGATAAAATTACTGCCGTGTCAACAAGTGACCAATATCGCTTCTGTATAATAGTTTCTTTTTACACAATCTCACTTGATTTTAATTCCACTTTCTTTTTGCATTCCCGTGAATATGCTGGATTTATGGAAAGCTACTGTGCTGGAGATTGTAATAAAAAAAAATAATCATCATTACGATGATTGCTTACCAAAGTTGCTCTTTCGGGATAGCTGCGTGTCGAGCACTCCTCGTCTCTCCTTCGGTACATCTCATTGTTATTTCACTTTTTTCAAAAGTTAAAGTGATAATTTAAAGCCATACGTTACCCGCGCCTGGAAAAAGGCCACCACCATGCTGCGCTGGTATATGGGGGTCGTCTGACCATACTTCACCACGCGAGTTTAGAGTCGCTTACTGCTACACCACCGCTCCACCCCAGCCATTACCATACTTATGTCGTTATCATTCTAAATAGATCTCTAGAAATAACACTAAGGGTGAGCAGAGTATTTGCTCTTGAGCCACTGTATATTTTGAGCAAAATGCCCTTAGGATTTGTTTGACGCAGGAGCCTCGTCATTATTTTAAAATTAGGGGCCACTGTAAGCCCTGCCCGGGTGAGCTGTCAGTTACGAGTTCAATCCCACTCGTAACGTGGCAATTCGCAACGTCACCTCATCGCAAGGCCTCCGAATGAAACCTGCGAGAAATCGCCACTGACGAAAGCAGTCTCGCCATTGCATCGTTCAATAAAACAGGGTTCGTGTATCCCTCATCCCTCTGCGATAAATCCCGTTAATTTGTGCGCTCTTAGGATTAATTAGTGTCTCGAAACGCATTACCGATTACGACCATTGGTGCCTGACCCGCCCTAATTGCAACCACGGGTCTCTGTTTCACGAACAAACACACGCAATTACACGAATCAAGTGTCATTTAGGTCAATTATGCTCAAATAAGTTTCATGCCTGATTCATTAAGCCGGCCGATTGTATTACGTGCAAGTTGCAATTATCACACGTACACGACCACACACACAGTCCCACTGATAGAAATACTATTACACCATTACATGCATGGGTATTCCATGCTGTCAATACGTTGCGTTACCCTGTGATTTTAAACAATGTTTGCGTTCGTCAGCCCGAACATTTGTTGTGTAGCAATCCAGAGCTTGCAAGCTCACTGGTCACTTTTTCGCTGTAATAATAAGCATCGACCTATATCATCTGTCACGACGTGGAAATTTGATCGATTTGTCCGGAAAGTCATTTACCGGGGGTTATTTTGTCCCGTCTGCGCCCGCCGCGTTGCAAGGCAAGGCGGAGCTCCAGAAGCCACAATGTAAACATTGGCGATAACGCATCGATCCTCACGCAAGCGCATCGAGTTCATCTCATCTCGTTGTCTGAAAACCGCTTGGTTGTGTACAGGGTCGCGGTGAGCCGGAACCTATCCCGGCAGACACAGGGCGCAAGGCAGGGATATTACCCACGATGGGACGCCAGTCCATCACCGGGTACTGTGGGCAATTTAGTTTGCGAGCCAATTAACCTGTGCAGCGGCATGT